>JAOANK020000071.1:313553-326640 GCA_026257165.2 Telfairia occidentalis | reverse complement strand
GAACAAATTTTGCTCCTTGGAGAGCAAGTTGTATCCATATATAAAGAGACTATTGTGAGTTTCTTAGAACATGAAATTTGTGAGTCTTTTTCTTTGAGAGAAATAGTGAGAGCAATCCTATTCCATAATAAGGATTTGTGAGACATCTTTCCTAGAGAGAAAAGTGTGAGAAATTCTCTTTGAGTAGTATAAACTCTTGTAAGTCTCCTTGATAGTTTTAGTGGAACCTACATCGGTAGCAGAGAACTGAACATAGCCCAACATTAGGGTGAACCAGTATAAATTCAGTGTCGTTCTCTTTCCTCTCTTTACTTGACTGATTATTGTTCTTGTTTAGGTAATTAGATTAGTTTATCTATTTATCTGAGCAACTTATTTCAATTAGTTATTGATTCTGCAAACTTGAATTGATTTGGGCATGGGGGATTAGACATATATATTGATTGCAATTGTATTTGGGTTATTATATATATATCTAGAATAATATTTCACAACTTAACAAGTGGTAAAAGAGCTCACTTGGTTGAAGAACAATGTCAAGAGGAAATGAAAAGCTTGTTACCTTTAACGGTTCAGATTTTGGTTTTTGGAAGTTACAGGTATTGGATTATTTGCATTGCAAAGAATTGGACTTACCTTTAGATGGGAAGCTGGACGATATGGGAGAGGTAGAATGGAGGAAGTTGGACAAGAAAATGTTGGGGATTGTTCATTTGACTCTAACCAAGAGTGTGCAGAGCAATGTAGCGAAGAAAACCACCACTGCAGGTAAATAATAAAGTGCACCTAAGTTTTTCAATTTGAAAATGGTTGAAGGATGATCTATTACTGCACACATAAAGGAGTTTGATTTGTTAATTAAGAAATTGGCTACTGTTGATTTAGAATTTAAGGATGAATTGAATGTCATACTTTTGTTGAGATTTTTGCCTGATAGTTGGGAGACCATGAAAATTGCAATTTCAAATTCATGTGAAAATGAGAAATTGTTGTTATCTTAAGTTAAAGATGCGACCCTAGCAGAAGAGGTTCACAGGAATGAGTCGAACTTTGCTTCTACTTCTGGTTTAGCGTTGAATGTGGATAGAGGAATGAGTAATAACAGAAGCCAAAGGAATCGAAAAAAGTCAAATAACAATAGTAGTAAGTCCAAAAACAGCAGATTTGAGTGTTGGAACTGTGGCAAGACTGGGCACCTGAAAAGGAACTGCAAAGCTCCAAAGTGAACTGAAGGGAATGAAGCCGATGCAAACGTTGTGGCTAACGAGTTACATGATGCTCTAGTTCTCGCAGTTGAAAGTGCCCATGACACATGGGTAATAGATTCAGGTGCATCTTTCCACACTATAGGGCAATGAGATATTCTGGTAAATTATGTTGCTGGAAATCACAGAAAAATATATCTAGCTGATGAAGAGCCCTTGGACATCATTGGAATTAGTGATGGGATCTTAAAGATGGTGAATGGTTCAATCTGAAAAATTTTCAAAGTACGTCGCATTCAAAATATGATGAAGAATTTAATTTCTATAGAACAGTTAGATAATGAAGGATGCGAGGTATCCTTCGAACAAGGAAACTGGAAGGTCACAAAATGTGCCATGGTGGTTGCTAAAGGAAGCAAGTTAGAGACTTTTTATATCAACAACAACGATACTGATATGGTAGCTATTGTCGATCATTCGAGTCAGACAAACCTGTGGCATAGTGGACTGGGAGGCATGAGTGAGAAAGGTATGAAAATTTTTCACTCAACAGGGAAGTTGCAGGGGCTTAAGGCAGTTGAACACAAGTTATGTGAATGATGTGTCTTTGGAAAGCAGAAGAATGTTAGCTTTGTCAAGACAGGAAAAACTCTGAAGCCTATTAAACTAGAGCTGGTTCACATTGATGTGTGGGGACCATTTGAAGTATCTTCTCTTAGAGGTTCCAGATACGATGTGACTTTCATAGACGACTCAAGTAGGAAGGCATGGACCTATTTTCTCAAACATAAGTCTGATATGTTTTCAGTCTTCAAAATTTGGAAGCTATGGTTGAGAATGAGAGATGTCTAAAAATCAAGTGCTTGAGGTCAGACAATGGCAGGGAGTACGTCGATGGAGAATTCAAGAAGTATTGTGCAGACAATGAAATTGTGATGGTAAAGACGATACCAGGAACACCACAGCAGAACGGTGTGCCGAGAAAATGAACAGGAGGCTGAATGAGCATGCCAGCAGCATGAGATTACATCCACGATTGCCCAAGATGTTCTAGGCTGAGACAATCAACACGGAAACCTATCTGATCAATAGGAGCCCGACCACATCAATAGCTTCAAACTGCCTGAAAAAGTCTAAAGCTTTAAACAAGTAAACTTTTTATCTTAAATTTTTTTGGCTGTGTCATATATTCACATTGATGCTACAGAAAGGAGCAAATTAGAAGCCAAATTCAAGAAGTGTTATTTCATTGGCGGAAGCTGAGATTGGCTACAGGTTTTGGGATGACCAAACAAGAAGATAGTTAGAAGCAAGAATGTGATCTTCAATGAGGATGCTCTGTACAAGGATGAAACAAGTGTTGAACCCGAAAAGTCTAAGTTTGATGCAGGAGAAGAACAGAAGATTCGAACAGTTTGTCCTCCCAAGGTTGAGACTGAAATAGCAAGGGTTGAAGATCAGGCTATAAGTACTCTTGTGGAAATAATACCAGAATTTGAGGAACCTGATGAATCAACTGTAGAACCTCATGAAGTTCAGAGGACATCTCCTACAATAGTTTAGAGGTCTAATCAAACTATCAGACCACCATAAAAGTATTCTCCTACCTTAAGTTACGTTTCACTAATTGACAGAGGTAAACCTGAGTGCTATGAAGAGGCAGTTCAGATGAAAGACTATGTTAAATGGGAGTTGGCCATGAAGGATGAGATGGATTCTCTGATGACAAATCATACATAAAAACTGGTTGAGTTACCAAAAGACAAGAAGACTTTGCACAACAAGTGGGTTTACAAAATCAAGCTGGAACCTAATGGCAGCAAAAGTTACAAAGCAATACTAGTAGTCAAAGATTTCCACAGAAGGAAGGTATTGACTTCAATGAGATATTTTCTCCTGTAGTTAAACTAACCACTATTAGAGCTGTATTATCAATAGTAGCAAAAAAAGGTTTGTTCCTAGAACAAATAAATGGGAAGACTGCATTCTTTCATGGTGATCTAGAGGAAGAAATATATATGATGCAACCAGAGGAATTTGTGGTACATGGACAAGAGAAAAAGGTTTGCAAACTTCAAAAAAGCTTGTATGGTCTCAAACAAGCACTCAGACAATGGTATAAGAAGTTTGATAGCTTCATATACAACAATGAATCTTAGAGATGTCAGGTAGATCATTGTTACTACATCAAATCTCAAGGTAACTCATATATAATTTTACTGCTATATGTTGATGACATATTGATAGTAGGGGCAGACAAATAAGAAATTCTGAAGATAAACGTTGAATTATCTGAAAAATTTGACAGGAAAGATTCAGGAGCTGCCAAACAAATCCTAGGAATGAGGATTGAGAGGAAATATGGTATAATTACACTGTCGCAGGAAGATTATGTTAAAAAGGTCTTAATCAGATTTCACATAGCGAATGCAAAACCTGTGAGTACTTCTTTAGCTTCTCATTTTAAATTATCTAAAGAACACTAACTTAGAAATAAGCAGGAGAGAGACAATATGACCAAGGTGCCATATGCTTCAACAGTTGGTAGCTTAATGTACACTATGGTTTGTACAAGACTAGACATCGCCCATGTAGTGAGAGTTGTGAGCAGGTACATGAATAATCCAAGAAAACAACATTGGGAGACTTTGAAATGGATCTTCAGATACCTGAGGGGACTTCTAACTATGCACTACAATTTAAGAAGTCAGATTTCAAACTACAGGGATATGTAGATTCGGATATGGTCGATGAAATCGATGGTAGAAAAAGTATCACCGAATATGTTTTTACATTGAGAAATGTTGCAATTAGTTAGGTTTCTAGATTGCAGAAGATCATTGCTATTTCTACTACAGAAGTTGAGCATGTTGCAGTAACTGAGGCAAGTAAGAAGATAATATGACTTCAGTCATTCTTAGAAGAACTTGGCTTCAAATTGGGAAGGGGAGCTTTGCATTGTGACCATCAGAGTGCCATTCATTTAGTAAATAATCTCATGTTTCATTCGAGAACGAAACACATACAAGGGAGATACCATTTCATTTGATCAGTTTTGGAAGATGGGGTTCTAGTGCTTGAAAAGATTTCAGGAAGTCAGAACCCAGTCGACATGTTTACCAAAGTCGTTTTTGTTGATAAATTGAAGTTGTGTGCAACTTCAATTGGACTTCTCCATAACTAGAAGAGAAGTTGCTACCATTTGCACAGGAGGTGCGTTGCATTATGTTATCTCAAAGTGGGAGATTATTAAGATGTGGAGCCAAAATCGAGCTCCTTGATGAGTAAGATCCTTAGAGAGTAAGCTTCTTAGTGAGCAAGCTCCTTATTGAGAAAGCTCCTTAATGAGCAAATTTAGCTCCTTGGAGAGCAAGTTGTATCCCTATATAAAGAAACTCTTTTGAGTTTCTTAGGACATGAAATTTGTGAGTCTTTTTCTTTGAGAGAAACAGAGAGCAATCATATTCCATGAGAAGGATTCGTGAGACATCTTTCCTAGAGAGAAAAGTGTGAGAAATCTTCTTTAAGCAGTGTAAACTCTTATAATTATCGTTGATAGTTTTAGTAGAACCTGCATCGGTAGTAGAGAACTGGACGTAGCCCAATATTGGAGTGAACCAGTATAAATTCAGTGTCGTTCTCTTCCTTCTATTTACTTGACTAATTATTGTTTTCGCTTAGGTAATTAGATTAGTTTATCTATTTATCTGAGCAACTTGTTTCAATTAGTTATTAATTCTGCGTAATTGAAACTTGAATCGATTTAGACATTGAAAATTATATATATATATATATATATATATATTGATTGCAATTGTATTTGAGTTATTACATATATCTAGAATAATGTTTCCCAACTTAACAAAGCGAATAAGGTTTATTAATGAAGGTGTCTATTATTATTTGTATTGTGTAATTTTGGCTAAATAATTGTTTATTAGTTCAATCTGTATATTATGGAATAATAATAATAATTTACAATTATTAAAATCATAATAAAAAAGGATGACTTTATTAAAAACTTTTTTAAAAATTGGTGGAATAACCCAGTGATTTTACAAGTTGGAGGTAAAAATTAAATTTTGAGTCAAATGTTGTGATAATGGATTTAACAAACTAACTATTATCATTCATTCAAATATAATTTAATGGATAAGATATCTACGACTATTTTAAAAAGTTGATGGTTCAATCCTTTAACTTATTAAACTAAAAAAAGAAATAACCACTACCCAAATGAGTCTTGATTCTAAGAAAAAAAATACATTTTTGATCTTTAAAATTTGACTTCATTTGCACTTTTAGTGCTTGACTAACTTTTAGTTATGTAGCTCAATGAACATTTATTTTTATTTTTTAATTTTGAAGTTGACATCACAATATGACATAAATGTTTTTTCTTTTTTGAGTTCAATGACATAAATGTATTTAATGTAATGAAACGTGATATTTTCCAAATTTTGAAGTATCAACCAAATATAAATCATAAATATAACTTTTTCTGGCTATTTCGAAGCCAGAAGCGGTGGAGGAGAAAGGAAACGAGGAGAAAAATGGGGATATCAGCGTCAAAACGAGTCGAAAACTCACTATCCAACTCGCCCGATTTCGACTTAGCCTGCGACTCGACCTACTCCCACTGCCTTGACCTAACGCAGCATGCATACGACAGCGTTTTCCCCTACCAACTCTGCGCCGCCGCCGACCACCTCCACCACCTCCTCACCGCCGTTCGGCCTTATCCACTCATCGCCGAGTGGCTCCCATCTCCCCCAACTCGCCTCCAGGTCGACTCAGCCCTCCGATTCCTCAATCGCCTTGACTCGGACCCTGAACGCCAAACCCTAGGCCCCGTCCGCTTCAAGCGTTGGGCGATACAACTGTTCGCTGAGGCTGTGGCGAAAAACGTCCGGAAAGTGCTCATGTTTCGAGTTCCGGTGGGAGCCGCCGGTATCGCCGGACTCGGCGCCGTGACTCGCTGCGGAAAGGACCTGGTTGGGGCTCTGGTTGCAGTCTACGCGCTTGGGGTTGCCACTTCCATATTCCTTACCTTGTCTGCCTAGTAGACGGAGATGTGGATATACTTTCTAAAGTTCGTTTCTTATGTTTTAAAAGTTATTATTGTAAAGTCTCAAAAATACATTTCCCTCCAATTTTATGTTGAAAATAAAATAGAAAGGTGATGAGTTTGAAGATAACTTGTAAAAATAAAGCTGGGTAAAAATGTTACAATTATATTCCTAAATTTTGAGGAAAGTTTCAATTTTTTTTATAGTTTAACCATTAAATTTTTCATTAAGAAAATATGATGTGACAGTGAGTTATAAAAATGAAAAATCTACAATAAAAAATAAATTCATTTTGGGGATTTAGTTTTAGGAGTTAGGATAACATTGTGTCCTTCCCCTTCAATCAAATTATTTGAGAGAATAAAAATTTCATAGATGTAAGCAAGCCACAGACGTTCCTTTCCACGATTAATTAACAAAAATTAGGATTAGCAAATAAACTTAAGACAACCAAACCTAAATACCACATATCGCTCGATAAATTTTTTTACCGTTGAGAATGAAAATCAGTCTTCCTCTACCAATCAATCGATTTTTTTTCTTTCTTCTAGTTTTCGACCCATAATTTCCACGAACTTTACTCTTCCACAATTTTTTTTTTCTCAAGAACATATTCTTCCAGTGAACCTTTCACTCAAGACCTAACACTCTTTTCAACTTTACCAATGTGTGCTTTGTTTTTCACTTGCAATTTTTTTCATAGTGTGTGACTTCCCTCTTTCAATGACAATATTTTGATTAAAATGCTAACAACCAAGTCTGCTTCTCTCCATAATCTGTGCCATTTCGAATGTTACTATAACATTCTACTTCTACCCCACGTGTAATTTTTTAAGGGCATTTTATATAAATTTAACCTTCAATTGTGAGAGGAGGAATAACATATTACAAAAGTAAAAATATTTTGATGTCTTACTGACCTTTTGTAATCAGTCTCTGTAATTCAATGATAATGGGAATTGAATTTCCATGTTAGAAATCCTATAAATAGTGATAATAGAAAGTGGGTTTTAAATTAAGTGAAGTTGCCTTTATTTTTTTTTTTCTTACGTTATCTTTAGTTTATAAAACCATTGTCATTTTTATAAATCCAACTGGTCTTACATTTCCTCATTCGATTCTCAATATCTTCTCAACAAATACTCTAAGGATACATTTACACTTAAAACAAGGGAGGGGAAAAATTGAAGCATAGCAAAGTGTTTTCTCATCATATACAATTTTCTAATTTCTTTTTCCTTTGGTTTTCTGTGCTGAATGGAAATGAAAACCAAAGAAAAAGAGAGTTTAAAAAGAGAGGTTTTAGCTACTCACTCTTCATCTTCTTCAAGGCCTGGTATGTATTCAAGACTGACATCAAATACCACAGGGCTATTTGGAGCCACCCTTGGCCTTCCTGGAGCTGATGTGAGGCCTTTGGGGAATGCCAACTAGAGAAACATAAACATTAAAAAGAATAAAAATGTGATGATGAAACATGATTTAGTTTATGTGATCAGCACTTACAGAAATGGCATTAAAGGTTACGAGATTTCCACTAAACTCCAATTTCTAAAATGCACGCCATATCACATCTACCAAGTTGTCTAAAATTTTATTTACCAACTTCAACTTTGATACTTATGTCTATTTAATCTAAAATTTAAAACATTTTAACTACATCCCTAAACTTTAAATTGAGATTCTACGTAATTCTTACTATTAACTAAATGATGATATGACATGCTTATTGGCAACATTAACTAATTTTATATAGCGTCATAGACAAATGACAAAAAGGAGTGGACAATTAGACAAAAAAAGACACGGTCTATAAAAATGATTTGATTTGTTGCTTCAAAAAAAGGTACGTTGCATATGCCACTTTCTTTTGTCCAATTGTCCACTCCGCTGTGCCACTTGACCATCTCCTTGTGCCCGATAACGCAATATATTTCACTCCTATTTTTCTTGATTTCCAATCTCTAGTGATCATTCCAAACGATCAAATTAACTCTATAGGTTCCAAATAGTTTTACTGGTTTGAGATGTTTTGGGGGGTAATTAAAAACTTCTCAGAGAGAATATAGAAGCATATCTTACAGGTCCGGGAATGTACAGTCGACGCTTCCCACCAACTTTCATGCTTAAAATCCCTTCATCAAGTCCCTTGATGACCTGTTTAATTAGTTTTTAAAAGAAAAAACAAAACTGATGAACCTAATGAACTCAAAGGACTACAAAAGAGAAGGCGCTAGAAGCACTTACTTGACCAGATCCAACACGAAAGATATAAAGCTGATTCTTCTCAAGTGAACTATATAAAATGGAAGGCAGATTAATATTTTATGGTCAAGTTAATTGATAGCTTCCTCACGTCTATATTTTTAAGAATGCCTTAGAACAATGGAATATCGATAGTTCCACACAATGCATTGAGCTTAACCTGTCAAATATTTGTCCAGATGGAATCATGGCAACATAATTTGCAGCCACCTGTGAGTAAAACATCGTAACTGTTAGAAGTTGAGGTAAGAACCAATTTTCATGAACTTTTTTAACGGTTTACTCACTAATTCATTTCAATTTAGATAAATGGTTCCTTACTAACGGCTGCAAATTCATATATTACTCCTTTCATGTCGAACAAATTTCAATTGGCTTCCCTTTTCTTTCCTTCCCCCCCTTTTTTTCTCTTTTTTTCCTTTTGTGGGGAAAATACAAGCTATTGCAGATACTAAAATAAATTACAGACCTGAAATCCAACAGGTGGACGTGGGCCTCCGCCAACTTTAATGTCCTTATACTTCAAACCAGACTCAGTCGTGACCATGGGAACCTTCATCAACAATAAGAATTCCAAAAGTCATTGTTTAGGTGGATCTGCAAATGAAAAAGTTAGTCTTAAATATACAAATTGCAGCCCAAAGTTTAGTAAATTGTAGTCGTTCGGGCAATTTTCTACAACGTAAAATTGCACTAAACCATAGTCTACGTGCGAAAGTTGTCGATCAAGAATTGAATTTCATGTTTAAAGGAATATTTAAATATGTCTAACATTGCATCCCCCACAGAAATCATCTCTGAGCATCAAAGAAGAGGGGGTTACAAGAGATGTTTCAAAATTAAGTGATGAGGGACAAGGAAAAAATAAATAGAACCAGAGTGGTGGGAGGTCAAAGAACAGAGATTAACAAGATAACAGAGGACTTGGGGAATAGAGAGAAGTTGAGACACGTTTACAAAGAGAGAAGAATATATGAGGGAGAAAACTCACTAACTTGTCAATATTCAATCAAAATTAATGAAAGGACATGTAACCTCACCATACATTTTCAAGTTCTTTCTCACAGGCATCATCACATAATCTTGGCTTGTCCTCTGAAGGCAAGCCAGCTGCCTTGGCTTTTAAAGCATCTATAACGAGACTTGGCATTCCACAAACTAAACCAATCATCTCTCTTCTTCTAGTCAAATTAAATTCCTTCCCATATTCTTTCATTTGCCATTCTTTGGCAGTGATATTGGAATTTAAGCAGCGCACAACTAGAGATCGTATTTTATCACTGAAAATTCCTTGGTGTTTCCGAGACGCTGAACCTGATTCATTCAAGAAGATGAGCATAAACGAGATGAATATCGAAGTACTTAAGATTAAAATGTTCGAGTGCATTTTTAAAAATACAAGTTATGCACATCAACTTCATCAAACTTCAAAAAAAAAAAATCATGGTGCCTACATTTCTAGTTTGTTGCAAAACATTAAAACCTAATTTTAATATTGAAAAGAAATATTATTAGTTTTGAGTTGTTTGTCACACGACCTTATGTCTTACTGGCAAAGGAACATGTACAATATTATACCGATATGCAACGTTCCGGAAGCTTAGGAAAAATAAGTATGGTTATATTCTTGATAACCACTTGGAATTTTTGCGAGTTGAATAAGGCAGACAGACAAGTTACTGAAAACCACGTAAGTTCAAGACTAACCAGTCATTTGATCCTAGAAATAAAGTTCATTCTACCTCTTATTCTTCTTCTCCATTTCTCCAACAATTAAGTGATTCAATTCGTCTTTACAATCTAACATACCAGTTTCATCAGGCTTGCTAAACTCATAAAAAGAATGTTGAACCATACAAAATCCCTCTGATCTTTAGGGTAAGTTTCAATTATGCCTCTATCGTTTCAAAAGTTTCATTTTTATCCTCCACCTCTAAAATTGTTGCAAAACAACTCTTCTGCAATTTTTCCGTTAAGATGAAAACGGATAAATGTGACTGGGCAGTAAATTGTAAAACTAAAGGTACACGTGGACACAAGTGGCAGGTTTCAATTATACTTATGAACTTTGAGAAAATTATTCCCTTATTGTTTCAAAATTTTCATTTTAACCCTTTAACCATTGAAGTCCCAATTAAAATGAAGATGGAAATGTTCATGCCCACGTTATCCAATTATCTTCAGATCACAATAACATGCTTTTTCCTAACCCATATATTTTCATTCAGTATTTTTCAAACATTGGAATTTTCAATATGTTTGAAATATTAGGTCGCGTCAATTAATAGTTTCAAGATGATTTTAGTAGGAATATCAACAAGAAGTTAAGCCCAAATGTTAAGAAATGGTGAAAAGGATCGCAAAAAATGTTCAATTGAAAAAGAATTCAGAGCCCATATTTGTCGATTCTTACCCAAAACAGAACATGGAAAAATGAGTCAA
This sequence comes from Telfairia occidentalis, assembly GCA_026257165.2. Classification (NCBI taxonomy): domain Eukaryota; kingdom Viridiplantae; phylum Streptophyta; class Magnoliopsida; order Cucurbitales; family Cucurbitaceae; genus Telfairia; species Telfairia occidentalis. The sequence continues at coordinate 315,659 of JAOANK020000071.1, read as the reverse complement.
AATCAGTGGATTAAATCAATCGATCAAGAGATAGAACAGAAGTAAGAATGTGACTGAAGTGAAAATAGAGATTGTGGAGATGAAGAATCAAAGGAAGAGGATTGTTACCAAATGGAAGTAACATTGAGGAGGGAGAAGACGCCATGTAAATTTGAGAGCAAAGAGTTGGTACCGTTGGGAAACAGATAACGAAATCTAGATCCTTTGGTTTAAATAGCTGCCGAGTTGGCATTTCCTTTTGGTTTAAACTTTTTGTTTACTTTAGTCGTATTTCTTTTATTTTAGTCCCTCACATAAAGAATAATCATTGTTATGCAGGGTGTAAATAAAATTAATTTTAGAGCTATCATCAATCATTTAAAAGGTATGATATTCATAAGGTATGATTGCACACCCAATTAAAAAACTAAAACTCTCCTTGTCTTAGTCGCTCGACCTCCCCATGTCTCTGTCAGGTTGAGATTAACTACGACCTCTATACTGTGTGAAAGATTGATATCATCACATAGAATTTCTCTCCCCGACCCCAATTACAAAAATATTCTCTTAAAACTTTCTACTGCTCACACTCTTCTCCCCAACTCTAAAAAAAGAGAATACAAGAGAAAAATTTGACTAAAGCTAGTACACAAAGCTTAAAGTGTTTCTAACTGAAATGAATAAAATTAAAGCTCACGAGCCTTTTATATAGTGTTTGGAACTCATCACTTCATTCATTTTTTTCAATGTGAGATTTTCACTCTTCTAATATTTTGCCAAAAACCCAACAAATTTCACATTGGTAAGATATTTGAAGAACTCACAACTTTTGCCTTCATTGTCTTCACCGACAATTATAATTCTCAACTTAAAAAATTATAACCTACTCCACCAAAAAAAGTAGACCCACTTGGAACACCGTTTCAAGATTTTTCTTCTCCGTCACATGTCGATAATCTTTATTGAAATTTATGGTGCAACTTCCACCTACTTGGCTCACGTGGAAGTTCTTCAGCCATCGACATAACTTCCACCACACACACCTTGCATAACCGCCAAGCCAATGCCCATGCACAATCTTGTGGAACTGCTAACATCACATCCTCTATCATAGTAAAGTAGACATACCATGAAGATGATTTCAGTCTTTTTTAAGAGGAAAGCCACTGTCACCTCTAACGAGAGAGACACCGTCAGCATTTGACCCAAAGCCCTTTGACGAACCTGCTCTGTTAGGACAATCCCTTTTTGTGTGCTCAGACTGTCTGCATTCCCAACAACCTTTCTTCTGCATAAAGTCTTTCTTTTTCTTTCAATTTCTTACTACTAGTGTTGAATCTTCCTATGAAGTACGCTTTTCACTCTTCAGCCTTCTTTCCTCTGATAGAAGTTTACTAGTAACATCAGCAAAATTTAAAGTCTCTTTCTTGTACATCAAGATCGACTTCATGTATTCAGAAGAAGATGGAAGTGACAAGATGAGTCTGAGTATCTTATCCTCTTCATCTATCTTCACTTCGATCGACTCCAACTCATAAATGATGCCAAGGAGAGCACTCAGATGGTCTGAGATTTTCGTACTTTCCTCCATTTGCAGGGTGTGAAACTGTTCCTTTAGGTACAACCGATTTGAGATGTTCTTAGCCTGATACAAGGCTTCAAGCTTCTCCCAAAGCTCATTGGCTGTTGAAATTCTATGCACATTTGCAAAAACATTCTTGGCCAAATTTAGTCGTATTGCACTTGCAGCCTTCAAATCCATTTCCTCCCAATCTTCATCACTCCTGCTGGACTTCTTTAAACCTTTGCTGGAACCACCGTTGAACTCCACTGGACCACCATCACTGCTTAACTTTTCATAAGCACCACCGCTTGGTCTTCCCTACAAAGCCTTGTGTAGCCTAGATTGTATCAACACACCCTTGACTTGCACTTGCCACCAGCCAAAGTTGATCATTCCATCAAATTTCTCCACATTAAACTTCACCACACTCATAAAGTTTGACATATCTACTTCAACTCCTAGTAAATCTATAAATAGTGAACAACTCACACTATTCACACTACCCTAGCCCGTTTCAAGAACTCTTTTATGATGTGGAAGTTCAGACAGTACTGCAACCACAG
>JAOANK020000071.1:293958-304399 GCA_026257165.2 Telfairia occidentalis | reverse complement strand
ATAACATATTGATCATATACAAATTAGTATTTTCAACATTTAAAATATACATAATGTACATATGATGTATATACACAAAATATATGAAACATATGGAGAACAAAAACAACAACATTGATATGAAGAGCTTTTACTATAATGTAAAAAAATATCCTACCTTTAGCAAACAACAACGGTAGAAAATCGTGTTGATAACATATTATGAAATGAGTACAAAATAAGAACAAAACAATAATAACAAGAACACCAAAGAAAAAATGGAGAGAAGAAAATAGAGAGGAAGAAAGAATGTGTAACCTTCATGGTATAATGAGTTATAAAATAGGAGAATGAATGTTAAATTGTATAACTCATGAAGGTTATGGATATCTACATACCTATTATATTTATAATAAAATTTGAATTTTAAGCAAAAACCACCTATATTTTTGGTGGCTGAATAGTAAAAATAATTAAGTTTAAATAGGCTTAGGAATGTGGTTAAAAATTGGAAGAAAAATGTGCAAAGCTCAAAGGAACAAAGATGATATAAATAAATTTTTTTTAAAAAAAATCAACTCAAAAAAACAAAGCACACGTTGCCCATGTCATACATAATCTATCCACTTGTCTTGCCAAGTCACAAAAATAGGATGGTTGAAGTGCCACATCACCATCCATGTCATTGCTATTCAGCATCTATGGCATGTGTTACCATCTGATCTGAGATGTTTAGCCACGTCAAGGATTATGTCATCACCACATGGTATTTTTCATTCAATCGATACTTCCTACATTAGCCATTCATTTTTTACGGGCCACGTCTACTACTCCTACGCTAGCAACTATGTTAGTGTACATCACTTGTTTTAACGGTACAATTGTCAGATTCAAGGGTAAATTTTTTTTTTTTTGTTTTTGCAAAATTTCAATTTCATAAACTTAAATAAGTATTGTAATCTTAACCTTAAACTTAAAACATTGTTCTAATTTTTACCTTCGAATAAATTTTCGTTCGAAAGATTGTGAAAAAAAATTATTTTCGTGGGTTCAATAATTATAAATCATATGTATTTGTGCAAAATGAATAAGGTTTTAACGGAAAACGACATTATAGCTAAATTTTTGTTGAAATTTCTCAATTTTGACAAAGTATTATTCAATGATTAATTTGTGCATTAATCAAACTGAATTTGTGTAATACTTGATTTTATTGAAATTATTGAATTTATGAAGATGTTTTCATTGTTTCTTGTTTTAATTAGTAGGTGAATTAATAGAAATTAAATAGATAGTAAAAATTGAAACACTAATCTAAGTCTAGAAGTCAATTTAATAAAATTGAAAGTCTAGAGTGAAAATGTTGAACTCAAAAAATAAAAAAATTTAAAGTGAAAATTAATATAACTTAACTTGACACGTTTAGGAGTAATAGTTGATTTTATCCTAACTTTTTAAATAATAGAAGTATAATTGAAACTAATTTAAAACTTGAAGGATATTTTAAATAATTTAGTCATAATTAAATAAAGACTTTGAACAATGAATTAAATCAATGTGATACCCTCGTTACAATTTTTTTCTTAATTAAACATTTTCTTTTTTGCTTTCTTAGAATATTTATACGAAATAGTTTATCTAATTTAGCATTGTAACTCCAAATGAAGACAATATATACTTGAGAATGGTAAGAGTTCCGGTTCTGTGAAGAGTCTAGGAAAAAAATTGATTCTTACCCTTAAGTGAAGTTGTATAATTTACTCTCAAATTTTCAATTTCATCATATTAGATCTTAAATTTAGATAAGCATTGAATTTTGTTCAATTTTCGCTAATTCACTCATTAATTTTTATCGAGAGCAATGTAAAAATTACCGTAAACTCACTAATTTCAATAGAATTAAGCATGACACAAAATCAAGTTTGATTAATGCGCAAATTAACTATTAAATAACTTAGTCAAACTCACAAATTTCAAAAAAAAAATTTAGTTTTAATATTGTTTTACTTCGAAGTTTGATCAATTTTATTTTTTAAGTATGTTTTATAATTCATTGAATATATATGTGAATATTTTTTTTAAAAAAATTTTGAACAAAAATTTAATAGACTATTAAAAATTACCATAATTTTTCAAGTTTAGAATTAAGATTACACTACTTATTTAAATTTGAGTTTCAAATCGATAAAATTGAAAGTTGTGAGTAAAAATTGATATAAATAAGTTTTGAAATAAAAATTGAAGTCACAAAAAAAATCGAATCGGACTAGACAATCCCGAATTCCGGTTCAGTAAAGAGTCGGGGTTTTGGACCCAAGAGCTAAAAACTGTAGAACGAACGATTACGCTGGAACACAAGTGATCCTCTGTTATCTTCAATCTATCTCAACCCAATTTGTCACCATTCTGGTTTTTTTTCTGCAACATCTTTTCTTGGGTTGATCACTCATGGCTGGACAAACCCACGTATTTACCGGATTAGCTTTGGCTTCAACTTCTTCTTCTTCATTTCAGCCCTCTTCTTCGAACCCCGCCACCCTCTGTGTCGTTACAAAGCCCTTAAGGACGTCCTTCCTCAATGGCGGAGGTATGTTCTCTTTCTCTTTTCTCGCCGCTCTCCATGCTGTTCATTTTACTTCCAGTTTGGTTTGTGTGAAGTGAGTGAGAAAATTGAATTGAATCGTCCTTGGTGAACAGTTATTTTTTGATTATGTGTTATTTGAGATTAAGAGTGTTTGTGTACTGCTTATTGGGTGCCTGGGTGTTTGAGAAAAGTAGTTTTTAAGATTTTCAGGTCATAGCATTGTGTTGTGGTGTGACTATCAGTTGCTTGTCCTGCAATTTGGACGTGTTGATTTTGTGCTAGATCTGTTGTAAATTTACCTTTCTGATTTTGCCCAATCATTTGAAGTTGCATTTGGAGATCTAAGAAATACTTGCTCTTATTGTCAATGTCTTCCTTAAGTTGTTATTAGTTTTCTATCTTTTTTATCTGGTGGAAATGCTTGTCAGCTTCTGGAACTTGTGTTTACTTTGTTGGAGAGTAAGTCGAAATTGAGAATTTTCCTGGAACTTCTTTGGTGCCAACAAATCCTTGACCCCTTTATGTTCATCGTTATGAAATTGAGATTACCACCCGTTTCTACGACTTTTGATGGTCAAGAAACTTGTGAGCTATTTAATTTTTATATTTGGTAAATGATCTCGAGATGTTTGAAAGACTATCTTAACATTGACTCATGATCTCGAGATGTTTGAAAGACTTTCTTAACATTCACATAAGATATAGAAGCTAGTTCAATGCAACTTTATTTGCTAAGGAATCTAGAGATATATCATATACGGTACTTTTTATGTGGGTTAGAAGAAAATGTAACTTTTTTCCCTATAAGAAACAAATTTTCATTGAGTGAATGAAAAATACAAAAAATGGAGGAAAATGAAACCTTACGCCAATGAAGATTACAAAGAGTTCTTCCAATTGGCCAAAAGATCTCTGGGGCTATAATTGCTAAAAGGAGAGAAACATTTACCCCAACATAAAGCAGTCAATAACGCTGTGTTAAGAATTTTACATGGGTAAAACTCTTTCTGTTTTAAATTGTCAATGCCCAATCTCCCCATTTATCTGCACTTGTATCAAATTATTAGATGAGGGCCTCCCTCCTTGTGTTTTCCTTTCCAAAGGTGGAAAAATTTCTCAATAAAGCCTTGTGGGCATAGGAAAGAGAGATATGATAAGTAGGGAGGTTTGATAAAGCTGCTTATATGATTGTTAGGCTACCAAATTGTATGATTATTAGGTCTAAAAAATATTGACCTAGATAAAACCTGTAAATCCTTTTTCCAAATGCTTATAGAAAATCTGCCATTTATGTTCAGTGACCTGCATAAGAGAAAGAATTGTTGAGTGTTCAATTAACATCTATGTGGTGTTTGTCAAAAGATTTTGACGATCAAGTCAATATGCAACGGTGAAAAGTGAGAGATGAAGTCAACACAGTTAAGAAATCAAAGAGGGCAAAAAACATGCCTTAAATGACCATGAGAATGTCATTTATAGGAGTAGAGATCTGAATGCAGAAGATTCCAATATGGAAGGGCCAAGGCGAAGATGTCGTGGAAGTTTTGTGGAAGGATTGAAATCCCGGGATCAAATGAGTTAACTGGTTGATGGGAGGTAAAAGCATGCTGTTTCATACATGAACTTTAAATTAATAGTAGTCATCTAACCATTACACGAGGCATAAAAATTCCAAGCCACGAGAGATGCTCTAGGAGGTTATTTGGGATCCCTCTTTTCAAGGAAGCAGTAGTGTTCGTTGGCAGACTGGTTCTTTGGCAGTTTTATGGTTTATTTGGCTGGAAAGGAATAGGAAAGTGTTTTTGGAGTGATATAATTCGTGGGAGGATGTTTGGACTTTGGTTCATTTTAATGCTTTCCTTTGTGTGCTAAAATGTTTTTTCAGTTCCACCTAAAGTTTGTTAGAGCTGTGTACTTAATTCCTCTCACAGGAAATAATAATTTTTTCTGCAGTGCACAGTTTACAAATTATACGGTTGAAGTCTTTCCATTTTGATCGATCCCATGGTTGCAGACGTGGAGGTGCTCGCATGAACCTTTTTGACCGTTTTGCAAGGGTTGTAAAGGTAGTACTTTGAATTGTTTCATTCCTTCTTTTATTAATGTTTGGAACTTCACGCACTATGTTGATAATCATGACATTTGCTTTCTCATGAGTAGTCATATGCAAATGCTCTTATAAGTTCCTTTGAGGATCCTGAGAAAATCTTGGAGCAGACGGTGCTGGAAATGAACGATGACTTGACAAAGATGCGTCAAGCCACAGCACAGGTAAAGCTTCAGAATCTTATATTTATCATTTTTCCTGTCTGCCTTACCTTGAGTGTTGCCGTTTGCTTCTGAGTCAGTAGTGCTGTTTTTTCCCTTTCAAGGTTCCTATGAATTATTGATGATTCAGGTTTATCAATGACAAAGTAGAAGTTGCATGTTATTAGGAAATATATCGTTTAAAGATGCCAAACTATGAGACACTTGTTTCATTTGTTGACATGCATACTACATGATTCATTTGACCAATTAATTTATGAAATAACTTTTGTACCACATGACAAGCAAATATACTAAACATGATTATTATTTTTACTCCAGCCTTACTAAATAGTTTCTTCATTTCTAGTTCCATGTAGCCATTTTAAATAGCAATATGGGGGGGCCAATTATTTTTACTCCAGCCTTACTAAATAGTTTCTTCATTTCCAGTTTCATGTAGCCATTTTAAATGGCAAGATAGGGCTCCCCTGGCCCTTCCTTTTGGATGTGAGTTGGGTATGTGTATTTTGAGGGATAGGTGAAACTTGATATTTGACAATGAAGAAACCCCAACACCACTAAATGCAATGTCCTTCCTTTTGTTTTTTCTTTCTCATCTGTAAAAGTGATAATTTTTCTTGAAGGTATTAGCTTCTCAAAAGCGCTTGGAAAACAAGTATAAATCTGCACAACAAGCTGCTGATGATTGGTAAAAAATTATAACTATTCTCCATTTTCTCAGGGAGTGATAGGCATGCACGTTTCATTTCTAATTTTCATATAGGTATCGCAAAGCACAATTTGCTCTTCAAAAAGGAGATGATGATCTTGCTCGGGAAGCTTTAAAAAGGCGCAAATCATATGCTGTAAGTTAGAGCAGATTCTTTGCCAAATCAGACACATATATTTCATGATGACCATTCATTATCTTACTTTGGAATGTTCGCCAAAAGGGTGGGCTAAATGGGCATTTTTAGACTGAGAATCACAAAGTTTTTTTGTTATTTTCACGTAAAAAGTTCACCCAACAAATTTCTTTCATTTCATGACACTTTTGTAACATGTTTGATCTTTGAATTGTAGCATGTGGATTGTATGAGGATTGAGCCATATTATGACAAATGACCTATGTGTACCATTTTCTTGCCCATTTTTGTTTATTTAATTTAACTGAATATGAGGACAGGCCCTTCGAAATTAATACATTTGATGTTTTTTTTCTACTGGAAAGACATTTTTTTATACAAACTATTTATATCTGTGAATTTATGCTTGACACTCCTCATGTCACGGCCCTCTATTGATCTTCCTTGAGGAAGGCAGCCAATGCCAATGGGCTTGCAGTAGAGGAATTGTAAGAGAGGGAGGGGAGTTCTAAGAGGGAGGAAAGGATAATTCAATTTTTGAGGATACTCTCTAGTCACCGTCTCTGTACTTATATTCTTTGTTTTTATCCAAGAACCTCCTGATATCCTTTATCAACGGGTAATTCTTCCTCTACTTTTTGTGTTCTTTTGCCCCTTTGTGATAGTGAGTTCATTGTGTTAACCTCCCTTCTCTCTACCATTAATGTAGTCATTCTTTCTCTTGGATAGAGAGATTGTTGTGTTTGGTTTATTGATCCTTCTCAGTGTCCTCACTCGTAATTTATTATACAAGCATTTGGTTTGTAAACAATCCTTGAATGCCCACGTTTCTTCTCCAAGCTTTGGAAGCTAAAAATATTGAAGTAAACCAAATTTCCGTGGTTGGTCTCTTTTAGGAGGATTAATATTTAAATTTTATTCAAGGAGCTTTTGCTTTTGCCCTTGGTCCAAATTGGTGTATTTTGTGCTGGTATGCTTTTGAGGACTTAAACCACCTGTTGTGGCTATGCCCTTTTGCTACCAAGGGGTGAGGTGGTTTTTGGAAGACTTTTAGTTTCTCTTTGGTTTTGGGTTTGAGTTTATAGGGATGATGGAGGAAGTTGCTTTAGATCCTTCTTGAGAAAGTCCAGTTACTTTTGCAAGTTGGTTAGGTTGGTGGAATATTTGGTTGGAAAGAAACGAAAGATTTGTATTGGGTTTTGATAATTCGTGAGAGCAGGTTCGGAATAGATGGATTATAACTTCTCTCTTTGGGTTCATTTTTCTAAACTCTTCTATAATTATCCTTTTTTTATTATATTATAAAAGATTGCTAGGACTCTTTTGTAATTTTCTCCTTTGTAGACCGCATATTGGTTGGACCATGTTCTTTTTTCGGCCTTTTATACTTTTATATGTATGAATGAACATTGGTTTCTTCATAAAAAGTGATATTTGCAATATGGTATTTACCAACTTGAAGAAACCGTTTTAATATTTGTGTCCAATATGGAATTCTTTTCATGTTATTTTTTCTTCTACAGGTAGGCTATTAAGAGCTTCAAAATTTTTACTTCTGTATGACAAGATTTATGATTCATTGTTACTGATGATTACTGTGTCTATCATCAGGATAATGCAAATGCTTTGAAAGCTCAACTTGATCAGCAGAAGAATGTTGTGGAAAATCTTGTTTCTAATACACGGGTATTTTCCGTTGACCATTATATAAATTTTAAAAATTATATTCTATTAAAAAAATTAAGAATATAAGCCAGATTCTCTTTCTCTTGTATTACTCTTGTTGGTAATGTTATTATATATTAATTTTTAGTGTAAACTAATATGAGGAAATCTAACTTCCTGTTGGAGGTATGAATGAATATGTAAAAAATAATTTTTGTTATTGCTATAGGCAATAGATATTGAGAAAATTTAGCAGTCTTCTTTTAGTTGAGACTGAGAGAATGCAAATCCCTGTTACTTTCTAAATTAGGATGATAAGCCGGATGTCATACTATTTTACCGTAGGAACTTTTCTTTGTAGCTTTTAGAGAGCAAGATACAAGAGGCAAGGTCAAAGAAAGACACACTGAAAGCACGTGCTCAGTCTGCAAAGTTTGTGTTTTCATCGTGGCTTGTTAAAAGAGACTTTTTTCACAAGTCTTTTCCCTTATTGTTGCTGATACCACCTTTCCGTGAACCTTCAGGACTGCAACCAAAGTGAGTGAAATGTTGGGGAATGTTAACACAAGCAGTGCTCTCTCTGCTTTCGAGAAGATGGAAGAGAAAGGTAAGGAAATGAAATATTTGAGTCAAGTTTGAAGTCACTTTCGTTGAGAACTTCCTTTTCTTTTTATTAAAATAAAATTGATGGACGTGCAAGCTATCCCATACACTCACGGGTATCAAAAACATAATAATAAAAAAAGAAAAAAGAAATATATATATATATTCCAAGATTTTCAAGAGTTACTGCATTGTTTACAATATCGAAATTTAGTTATTGGTTTTTTCTCATGGAGATGAAGTTTCTTCTATAGCGAGCTAAAAGTTTCTTACTGATATTTGGTTATCTATTTTCTATTGTCTCCATCAAAATCTTAAATATGATATTATTTCTCATTTTTCCTATGCAATTGTCTACTCCAACATGGACCAAATCTTCCAACATCCCCATTAGAGTAACTTTAGCCAGTAGCCAATGCTGTTTCCTCTCTCCTCTTGATATGCAAGCCTCAAGATTCCTCCTTATTAACCGTCCCTTCTGTTGGACTTGGATGTCAATTTTAAATAGCCAAGTTAGATAGTCTACTATCTGGTTCTTTATTGTGTTTATGGATCAAGATTTACACTAATAATTCTATCTTACACTTTATTTTGTAAGATGTGGATCCATGACCTGTAGCTTCACTACACAATTTTACATCGTGATGTGAACACTTTGTTCGGCTTGGTGGCCAAGCAGCCCAGGCTGATCAAGTGGTGCCCCCATCTATTTGTTTGTCAATACCTATATGATTATATTATGGTATTGTAATTTTTAGAAAAATACCTTTGGTGCTGTTTTGGTGCATCTTCTAAAAAACTACTCTTTGGTTGTTTTTTAAACTTTTTAATTTTTTTAATTATATATATATATATATATATACAAGAAACAAAAATTTCATTGAACGGGCAAAAGTCTCGAAGATGGCCTAAAGGACAGAGGGACAAGGTATCCCTCTTCCAAGAAGAAGGGTTACAAAAAGGCCTTTTAATTTATGTTGCTCGAGTAAGTAGAGACTAGAGTAATTACAAAAAAAATATTATGTTGGGCATTCCAATTTGAGGTTGTAAGCTGCACAAAGTAAAAGAAAAAGTAAAGGTAAAAGCAGAAGTCTTATCTGAAAAAACTCTATATAGGATTTAATATCTTATGGGTTTTTTTGGCAACAAAATATTATAGGATGAGAATGTTGTCCTGTGAGAATAGTTAAGGTGTGCACGAGTTAGCCTGGACACTGACGGATATTAAAAAAAATAGATTATTTTTAAGCATGACTCCTAAATAACCACGTAGCTTCTTAAGTATCCATCTTTTGCACTTGAGTTCCCTTTACATTAAAATTTCAGTCTTTTCTTATATATATTTGGATCCTTGACATGGTGATTACGTTTTATCACTACTTGGCCTTCAAAGCTACCATTACTATACTTAGTTATGTTTTCCCATTAAGTTATATTCTTTGTCATACTGTTGAGATTCTTGCACATATATGTAACTTATGAATGTAAGATCTCCTTCGCTTTTCTTATTTGTCTAATTTTTTTCCTCAAAATCTTGGTAGTTTTGGCAATGGAGTCTCAAGCAGAAGCTCTTGGACAGTTAACTGCTGATGATCTTGAAGGAAAGGTAACCGTTCTGTTTTCCCTCCAAATTTATTTTGTGGTTGATTTTATTGTTGGTCCATTGAGCTTAAAAACAGAAAGGAGAAGGTATAATTTCTCTTAAAAATATTTAAGAGGATGTAAATTTTTTGATATAGTTCCTTCCAGAACTTCATTTAGTTCTTTGGGTAAGTATTTTGCAAGGAACGACTTCAAAATAACATTTTTGTACGTGAAACAAATTAAATACTTTCTTTGTTTTTTCTTTTTTTGGTATAGCACTTTTAAATGTTGGTTTATTTTGAAAGTAATGTGATCTGCTGTAGTGTGACAAAATATCTCTTCCTATGAATCGTGTTTCCTAAGATAAAAATATGCTTGATTGTTTGGTAGAACCTAATGTTCAATTAGGAAATAAGTTACTGGATTTTGCATTGTGTTTAAGGTTCCAAGGCATTATAAACAATACTATGTGAGTTGATTTTGTTTTTGTTCGTTTGTTTTTTTTTGTTTGAACAAGAAACAAGATTTCATTGAAGAATGGAAAATGGGTACAAAATCCAAATCCTACAAAGAATAGACTAAGAAACCCAAAAACCCTAGCAACAAAGCCCGAAACTCTTACTATCTGAGTTGTTATTGAATGCTGGTTAGGCCTAATGTCCTCTGGTTTCGTATGAGAGTAGACTTAGGACCTCACATTTAAGAATATAATAGAGTTTAATCAAACTGAACAGCTACCCCCTCTTCCCCTCCCGATGTTTCTGGGAGCCATGGACAATAATAAGTTCACATGTTTGATGTGAAGTGCAGAGTTTAATCAGTGCATTGTTGTAGAGATCAATGATTATGGTCTCTTGAGTCCTTTGAATCCTCTTTCTGTAAGGTTTATGTTTCTTCATTTAATTTTTTC
>JAOANK020000071.1:270725-282140 GCA_026257165.2 Telfairia occidentalis | reverse complement strand
CTAAAAAAAAAGTACACACTCTCCTATAATTAGGTAGTGAATGTGAGGATTGATGCAGAAGAGAAGAGGGCGACCCCTCTTCTTCTCACTTTCTTTGTCATACCGTTTTGGTTTTATTCTAATTTTTCAAACTATTGTTGTTTATAAAATTCATTAATCTTAGAAAGTTTTGCAAATACCTATATGCATACTTATAGCTAATTATATTGTAATTAATTTGTTACGGTGAGTTTTAAATAATTTTTGGAAGGATAAAAGATATTTTTAGCCTACTAAAAGCAATTACTAAAAAAATTTCATCTGTTTGGTAAAATGATCTAAAGTGATTTTAAAAATTTTATTAAAAAAAATTACCTTAAGAGATATCTAATTAGTACTTCTACTAGTAGGATCAGGTGGATTAAAATCAAGTCTTTAACTTTAATAATTTTGCCATAAAGAAAACAACCACCTCGAATATTCTTAAATGCGGGCGAAAGCCACATATTTGGGAAACGGCCAAACAGCCTTTCATCACAATGCGGGATAAGACACGAAAGCGGAAACTGCATAATTTAATTTTATGTATGTTAAAATGTGTTAGAGAGTGCTCTGCCCACTTCCGCAATTACAACGACCACTGTCAATCCCCAAAAGACAATTCCAGTGCTTCCTTAGACCCCAATCTACCCATTCCTCCGCAGGTAAGTGACAAATTCTTCATGGGTTTTGATCATACCCCTTTTTTTCTTTCTTCCCCCACTTCAATTTCAACGTTTTCATTGGATAGTTCTTCTACCCCTGTTTGTTGAATTAACGTGGAAGTTGTTTTATCTATCATCATTTTTTTAGAACTGTGGTGGTTGGAGCACTGGATTTACTGCTCTGGAGTATACCGTTTATGTGCTTCTAGTGTCTTTGGAGTTGAAGAAGAAATTCAGGAAGCCTGCTTGATTTCTGGTTGTGATTTTTGATTTCATCCACCGAAGTAGTTTGGTTTTCTGTCTGAAATTCTGGGTCTTCTGTGGATGGTTTATTTGGTGGAGGGATTTATTGTTGTCTGCTTCTGTATCTGAGCTTGTGTAGGGAAAGATTTGGAGCTAAGTTTTAATTTTGGGGTGTGGGTTGGGTGAAATGTCACTATGTGGGTCTATCTCTGCTCTGAACTCGAGGTGGCGAAAGGGTGTCTCAAAATCAACCTCGAGGTGCTGTTCTACTTCTACATTATCTTGTGAGAAGAGCAATGGTTTAGCATTTTGGGGTAGTGAGTTTATCGGCGATGGCTTGAAAATATCCGGCAGACATGTTAGTAGGAAATCCTCTAAGGGGACTCTACCACTGAAGGTTTGTCCGATTTCAGATTCTAGACTATTCAGTTGTTAATTTAGTTGTTGAATGGAATTCGTTATTGTTATCTTTTGAATAAACAGGTAGTTTGCGTGGATTATCCTAGACCACAGATTGATGATACTGTTAATTTCATCGAAGCAGCGTACTTATCTTCTACTTTTCGTTCTTCTGCACGTCCTAGTAAACCATTAAAAGTATTGATTGCTGGTGCAGGTCAGGAACTCTCCCTGCTTAGCTTGATTGAATTTCTTTTTGAAATGAGAACGATGATGCCAAATATATTAAATGTGTTTTTTCTTTTCTGTATATTTGATGGTTTAATCATGTTTCCAAACTCTATAGGATTGGCTGGTTTATCAACAGCAAAATATTTGGCAGATGCTGGCCACAAGCCTGTTTTATTAGAAGCTAGAAATGTTTTAGGTGGGAAGGTACGGTAGCTGAAGTAATATTGTTTCCTTATTAATTCTACCACAGACTATCCATTTTGCCAGCATTTGTTGCATAATGCATTTCTCTGAATATTTTGTCTTGAACCTGATAATAAGTGTTATTCTGAATCTTCTATTGTTTTTTTATCTGCTATTCCCCCATCCTGTTTGTAATTTCATTGATTAATAAAATTGTTTCTTATAACAAAAATTCTTATCTACCGTTCTTTTTTCTTCTTAGACAAATCTGAACCTAGCTATACTTGCAAAATATTCAACTTCTGAACATTGTATTCAAGTCCATTATTTGTCATGGTTGAGTCCCTGGTTTTGTTAATCATTTCAATGTCTTATGCATCATCGACTCATCAGTTCTGTTGTTCTAGGAATTTGCATTCCATTTAACAAAATAGTAAAGGATAAACTAGGTAATTCGACGACCATAGAGCTCTCTCAGTACGTGAAACACCCAATTCCAGGAATCTACTACCCTGACATACATACACACCCATTATTATATTAGACTTGGAATAGGAGGTCTATCATTATCTTGCCCCTAAGAAATGCCTTGCCCACAAGGTGGTAGGCAGGAAACGAAGTGGAAATATGATTATGGGTTCCCATGTAGCATCATAAATAGGAGGAGAGTCCTTTCATTGCACCAGAACTTCCAAGATTTTAGGAGCGAGTTGGGTTGTCCCTAGAATTCTCAACTAGGGCTAATTCAAGAGAACCTTGAGCTCCCCTTTACATTAGATATCCAAAATCTAACATCTACTTCTACAGAGAAAATTCTTGTGGTATGAGATTAGAGATGTTTTTGCTTATGTTGAAGCTCCTTGGTGCATTGGGGTGATCTTAACTTCATTGGAATATTGTCCTTAGAAGACCGTTAAAAGAGGCAGAAATTAGTGAATATAGTTCGCTTATTGCTGTTTTAAATTCTGCCTCTCTTGATATTTATGAAGATTCACAGCAATAGAGTTTATTTTCATCCAGTTTGTTCTAGTGAGGATCAGAATCAAAAAAATTTTGTTGTTCTTTTGCATTGGAAATTGGTTCCAGCTTTATCAATCCTTCAAATTAAGTTGGGTTTCTTTCCTCTCCTCCAAGAGCATCATCCTTCATCTTCTCCTCTTCAGTTCTTGCTCCAAGAGCTCTTTTATTGAAGGTTAATATTGTGATGGCCGTTTTTATCATAATTTTGGTTGGAGCACTATTTACGATGTTTTCACAACCAATCTTCCTCATGACTTGATGTTTCTTTTTCAACAATGCTCGAGACTTCTCAATAGTGTTCTCTTTCCAAACTTTTTTGAATTATTCCTTTCAAGATGTTTGTTTTAAATTGAGAATCTTTTGTTTGTTCTTCATTTTCATGACTTTTTATATTTTTCCTTTTATCTCCTTTTTGGAGGATTGTTTCTGATAGAACTCAGTCTTATTTATCAACAAAAAAGGGGCAATGAGCCAAGAGAGTTTCGAGAGCTCCCGCCTCTCCTAATGCACAATTTAGCTAAACGTAAATTTTCCCTCACCCTCCCAAAATCCTGCCCAATACTATTTATCTCTCCCTTACCTACACGTCAGCACAAATCCCAACTAACAAAATTCCTATGGGACCCTCGCTCTCTCCTCCGCCTAAGCAACACCCACTTCATTCTCATTCTCTTTCACTTTCTTCCTTAGCGAATACACCTTGGTCACTCGGGGTCTATCACTACCTGCCTCCCAAAGAGCCACCTTGTCCTCAACGTGGAAATCTGGAAACTGAAGTTCAAACGATGCACTCAACTCCCTAGCATCCTTCACAGAGCCACCCTCCCAACGAACTAAGACCTCGAAAGACCATCAGAAGAAGAGCTGTTGTGGACCCCCAAAATTTCCAACGGTTGAATACGCCAATGGAGTGTAGGGGACAGATTAGGGGGTACAGAAAACAGAGGCAAGGTGCTACCTACAGCTTTGCGAAGATTGGAAACATGGAGGACAGGATGAATATTCACCCCATCGGGCAACGCCAACCTATAAGCCACGGGGCCGACAGGCTCTCGGATTCGAAAGGGGCCAATAAACCGTGTTGCCAACTTTGGATGGGAATGCTTAAGTAAAGTAGATTGACGGTAAGGCTTCAACTTTATATACACCCAATCCTGAGGAGCAAACTCAACTCCGCGAAGTTTCCCATTTGCCATTTCAACTATCCGATCCCAAGCCTGTTGAAGGTAATCCTTCAATGTAGTCAACACCAAATCACACTCCTTAAGTTGAACATCAACAACGGACGAGTCGCGAGCATAAGGGAGCAATGGCAGGGGAGGCCGTCCATACACGATCTCAAACGGGGTGAAGCGCATAGATGAGTGGAAGGATGTATTATAACTAAACTCCGCCCAAGGTAGCCAAGAAGACTAGTGTGTCGGTTTTGACATCGTAAAACAACGGAGATAGCACTCCAACCCATGATTGACAACCTCGGTTTGCCCGTCGATTTGTGGGCGATACGTCGTACTCCTCTTTAGCTTAGTGCCCACACAGTGAAAGAGCTCCTCCCAAAAGAGACTAGTAAATACCTTATCGCGATCAGAAACAATACTTTCGGGAACACCATGTAACGGACAACCTCTCGGATAAAGACCATAGCCACGGTACTAGCAGAGAACGGATGTCGGAGTGGGATAAAGTGGGCGTATTTAGAGGGGCGATCCACGACCACGAGGATAGTGGTAAACCCATCAGATTTTGGTAATCCCTCCACAAAATTCATCGAAATGTCAGCCCAAATTTTATCCGGAATAGGCAATGGTTGAAAAAGTCCAGCTGGGGCGAGAGATACATACTTAGCTTGCTGGCAAATAGTGCAATTGGCAACAAAGGCACGGACTTGAGATTTCATTCCCCGACAATATACCTCGCGGGCTAAACGTTTGTAAGTCTTCAAAGTACCCTCATGACCTCCCACGGGGCTAGAGTGAAACTCTTGTAATAACAGCGGAATCGTGGGTGAGTGAGGTGGTAAAACCAAACGCCCCTTATATAACAAAAGATCACCACGTACAAAATAGCCGGGTCGAATATGAGTTCCATCCCGTACGGCCTAATGAATCTCTCGTAATTCATGGTCTTCATCAATTTGAGTTACAAAAACAGCCATATTTATACTATCAATCACACTGAGGAGAGAGAATTCTAGGGAACTGGGTAAGCGAGAAAGGGCATCAACGGTGAATTATCTAACCCTCGTTTATACTCAATGACAAAATCGTAGCCCATCAGCTTAGTGATCCATCTTTGATATTCACCGGCAATCACACGCTGTTCAAGGAGAAATTTAAGGCTCTTTTGATCCATCCGAATAGTGAACCGTCGGCCCAACAAATAAGGTCGCCACTTTTGAACAGCAAAGACAATCGTCATCAGCTCGCGCTCGTAAACAGCCTTCACGCGGTGTGTAGGGGGCAAGGCTCGACTCAAGAATGCAATGGGTCGCTTGTTTTGCATAAGGACGGCCCCAATCCCCACACCCGATGCATCTTGCTCCACAACAAAAGGTTGGGAAAAGTCCAGTAACCCCAAGATAGGAACGCTCATCATATCTGATTTCAGAGAATCAAATGCTTGTTGTGCTGCTGGGGTCCACCCAAAGCTATCTCTCTTCAATTGTTGAGTTAAGGGTAACACAATCAGCCCATAATTAGCTACAACCCGCCGGTAATACCCTATCAATCCCAAAAATGCCCGCAGTTGTTTAACATTTTTGGGCGTCGGCCACCTCCTCATAGCTTCCAATTTGGCTGGGTCTGCTGAAGCCCCCTTTGCTGACACCAAATGTCCCAAGTATTCAATTTGAGACGGTGCAAACAGACACTTCTTTACATTTGCCACCAATTGATTCGTAGCCCGTGTCTGCAAAACCACAACTAGATGTGCAACATGATCAACAATGTTAAGGCTATAAATCAATATATCGTCGAAGAACACGAGAACAAACTTGCGGAGGAATGGTCGCAGAATGTCATTCATGAGTGATTGAAACGTAGAAAGAGCATTGCGAAGGCCAAACGACATCACCATGAATTCATAGTGGCCCTCATGCGTTCGAAATGCAGTTTTATGAGTATCGAGTGGTGCCACCCTGATCTGATGACATCCTAATTTCAAATCAATTTTGGAGAAAATTGTTGCGCCAAACAACTCATCTAGTAACTCATCAACAACCGGAATCAGGTAATTATCAGGCACCGCGACACGGTTCAAAGCTCTATAATCCACACAAAACCGCCAGCTATTATCCTTTTTTTGAACAAGCAACACAGGACTAGAAAAAGCGCTCTTACTTGGCTGAATTACCCCGCTTAGCAACATTTCCTTCACCAACCGCTCGATCTCATCCTTTTGGAATTGAGGATACCGATATGGGCGCACATTGACAAGGCCCGCCCCATGAATCAACTGAATCGCATGGTCACGGCTGCGACTAGGCACCAACCCATAAACATACTCAAACACATAATGATATTCACACAGTATCTCCTAGATCTCTGTCGGTAATTCATCCCAGCTACTCTTATCAGATTGTTGTGCATCACACGAGGCCTCCGCATCCACAACATTTAACTCAACTAAAACCCCTTGGTCCCTAGCGCGAACTGATTTCATCATGGACTTTAAAGAAACATGTGATTTTATCAAACTTCTATCACCCTTTGAGGGAACATCCCAGCTGCCAATTCGAAAATTCATTTCAGAAAGTCTCCAATCACATTGAACTTTCCCCAGTGTCATGAGCCATTGGACACCCAGTATCACATCTGCACTACCAAGAGGTAAAAGGGAGAAAATCATTAATTATAGTTAAATCCGCAATAGTAAGGACTACACTTTTGCAAATTCCTGTAGCCCGAATTGAATCGCCGGTGCCCAAGACGATTCCATAACTCGAAGATGGTGACAATGGTAGTTCTAACTCTCGGACCACTTCTTCGGCGATAAAGTTGCGGGATGCTCCGCTATCAATTAACACGACTACCCATTTCGACCCAATTTGTCCTTGAACCTTCATTGTTTTCGGTGAGTCAAGGCCAACCATGGAGTTGAGGGATATCGTAGTCGGGTCATTCTCGCAATTTAACACGTCTAGTGTAATCTTTTCGCCACCAACACCTTGATTCTCACCGTCAATCATCACGTCGGTGATCACCTCTTTGGATCCTTCATCATCGTCGTGTAAGAGCATAACGTGGAGTTCTTTTTTTTTACAACGATGACTAGGAGAGAATTTTTTGTCACACTTGAAACAAAGTCCCTTCTCGCGTTTTCTATTCAACTCACTCTCAGTTAAGCGCTTGAAGCTCCCCGTCGTACTCAAATTTTCAGTCATAACACCTTTAGGGTTTGTTTCACGCGACGCTGATGAAGAGATAGCATTCCGGGTCGGGTTTAATGAGATAACCGGGGCACCCACATTCGTCTGACTAACCATAGTTGTGGGTTTTGGGCTTGGGCCTGAAGAATTCCCAGACACACGGCTGAGGCGATCAGCCTCATTATTTTTAACTAGTTGGGCTAAAACCATTTTTTCATTAATACCCATGGGCTTAAGTACACTCAACTCACTTTGTATTTCCTCTTTC
The DNA here is from genome assembly GCA_026257165.2 of Telfairia occidentalis. Taxonomy (NCBI): domain Eukaryota; kingdom Viridiplantae; phylum Streptophyta; class Magnoliopsida; order Cucurbitales; family Cucurbitaceae; genus Telfairia; species Telfairia occidentalis. Next base: position 274,747 of record JAOANK020000071.1, on the reverse strand, counting down.
AGCCCACTAACGAATTTTCCTTCAAGCATCTTCTTTAGGACGTCTTTCAAGTTCACCGATAATTGCTCAAACTGCCGGCGGTAAGCCTTCACTGTCGAGTCCTGCTTCAACTTGTAAAACTGAACGTACTTATCTCCTCTCTTCACTGGTCGAAATCTCTCCGTCAACAACTCCCAAAATTTTGTCCAACTGCCGATCAGAGTTCTCCCTTCAACCCACTGGTGCCACGATAATGCTTCCTCCTCGAGACAAAGCACCGCCACCTCCAACTTATCCCTCTCCGATAACCTATTCACAACAAAATAACGTTTCACTCGATGGAGCCATCCATCCGGGTCTTCTCCCTCCGCCCCCTTGAAGATCGGAACCTCCAGTTTCTGGAGCCGCATATCAAATAACGGAACATCTCGGCCTCCCACCTGCACGACATTCAGGTTAGTTTTCTCACTATTCACTTCCCCATTCTTCGAATCCTCGCTCACCGATTGTTTGCCCTTATCAGTAAGGTTATGCTCCGCTGATTCCGATACCCCTGTGCGAAAGACGCCTTCAAATTTCTTAGCAATTATTTTCATCCCTTGGGTCATCTTCTGCTCAATCGATGTACTCATTTGTTCCTGAAATTTCTGAAAATCTCTGATCCAAGCGTTCAACCGATGCATTTAATTTCTCCTCAATTGCGATTATTCTTGCCTCCATCTTCCCTACCATTCCCAGTCACGAATTGGCTCTGATACCAATGTGATAAAACTCAGTCTTATTTATCAACAAGAAAAGGTAATGAGCCAAGGGAGTTTTGAGAGCTCCCTCCTCTCCTAGATGCACAATTCAGCTAAACGTAAATTTTCCCTCCCCCTCCCAAAATCCTGCCCAATACTATTTATCTCTCCCTTACCTACACGTCAGCACAATTCCCAACTAACAAAATTCCTATGGGACCCTCTCTCTCCTCTGCCTAAGCAACACCCACTTCATTCTCATTCTCTTTCGCTTTCTTCCTACACGAATACACCTTGGTCACTCGGGGTCTATCAGTTTCTTTGGAGTATTAGTTTCTTTTCATAACTTTAATGAAAAGATTTATTTCTTGTTAAAAAAAAAATCATTACCTTTGGATTTTGTACTATCATCATTTATATTGTAATGAAGCACATTTTTTTTTTAATATTTTATTTGTATGACTAATTTAGTTAGAAATAGTACTATGTTAATATGTATATACATATTATTTGAAGGACAAAAAGCAAAAAAAGCGCATCTCCGACATGTCCATGTTCTACATATTTAGTAAATTGACGTGTTGCCATGTCCGTGGCCCATGTCTGTGCTTCTTAGAGTACATATAAGACATCCTCAGTGAAGAGATAGGTGCATGATATAAGGCATGTTCCTTTGCAGCTTATTGTGTGTATTGATAGCCTTGTGGCTGATATCTCATAACAGAAATTTTTCCTTATTGGGATAGCCTTTCAAATATAATATAATCATATAAATGCATTGGTATTTGGTCCCCTTGTTGTGTGAGATCACGTAAGAAAGAATCTGTGGAGAAGATACCATTTGTTTCACCCCAATTTTCCTGTCAGGAGCTTGTGTAAGCTGAATAAAAGAGAGATGATGCAAAAGGGCAGCCCATCCCTCTCTTTCATCACCCTTTAGATTTCTTCACGGCCCAATATTTTTGAAGTTCAACAACATGTGGGGGTGGGGATTCGAACCCCAACCAATGCCTTAACCAATTGAGCTACGCTCAGTTTGGCTCTTCTCAGCCTAATATTCCAAAGTTTTGTCTCACTCATCCACATATCCTGCACAGAAGTTTTTTTTAAAGAGATAAATTATGAAGGAAAGGAAGTTTCTAGTCAAAGAGTCTTCCAGCAGCCAAGTACTGGTTCAAAAGGAGGTGGAAGGCCCATCTCCTCTTTGATGCAACTCAATCATGAATCAGTCTTTGGTGCTTAAGGATGACTTTCCACGGCCCATTTGCAGTAGCTCTAGAGGAAGCCCCCACCTTGGTATTTAAAGGAGAGGAGCCGTATTTTGCATCGATGACTTTTCTCCATAAGGCTGATTTTACCAAAATATCTCCAAATCTACTTGGCAAGGGGGGCTTTGTTCTTACTCTTTAGACTATATAAGCCAAGCTTCCATCCTCAATGGGGAGGAGAATGTTCTCCCCCTTCATGAGATGGAAACCAGATTCCTCACATCCTCCTTTAAAAAAAAAGTTTCTGGAAATTCCTTCCATGGACCGGATCAACTTGGAAGGCATGGCAAAGAGGGATATGTAATAAAGCAGGAGATAAAATAGTGTAGCTTGGATGAGGGTGAGTCTCCTTTTGAAATATAGGAAGTCTTCCAGGATTGAAACTTTTTGTTCACCTTCTCTATCATTGGTTCCCAAAAGGCTAAAGGAATAGGAATGATATTTGCCACTGAGAGAGAACCCCAAGGTACGTGCTAGGCCAAGAGCCCACACTACAATCAAATTTCTTCACTCACAACCATTCTATCTCTTTATCCTACCCCTTGTTTTTTCTCTTTTTCTCAAACCTAAACAAGTTTGCTTTTCTTAAGCTACAAAAATGTTTATATTGTCATATATCATGACAATATTTTAGTAAAATTTATGTGAGGCAACGCTACAGATTTTATTGTAAGAGTAACTCTTTAACTTTGTCGATTGTCAGTAACATTCTTTATTCTTTTATAGGTCTTAAAGAGTCTTTCCTTTTTCTATTAAATCACTCTTTCCTTCTAGGTAGCCGCTTGGAAAGATAATGATGGAGACTGGTACGAGACTGGCCTACACATATTTTGTGAGTATTATCCTAGATAATTAATGTTCCTAGTGCTTACATAACCAGTTGATTACTGAACTATCAGTTAATTTCAGTTTGGTTTTTAAAACCTTTTTCTAACCTATCCCTGCTGTATGGTAATACTTTTAACATTTTATTTCTACAATCATCAAAACTGTTGCATGAGGAAGCTTCCTAGCCTTTTCTTCTTTGAATAATTTAGATACTCGGTTAACCTTTCTAACCATTGTGTTCTATAATAAACTCCACTTGTATATAAATTATTATTTTACGTTTTATCCCATTTCTATTTTAAAATTGTCTTGTACCTGATAAAAAATTAATGTCAGTAGATCTTTCGATATGTTATATCTTGTTTGCATGAGATGCTAATAATTTCTAATCCTTTCTGTTTTTATTCTTGCTGGAAAGTTGGGGCGTATCCCAATGTGCAGAACTTGTTTGGAGAACTTGGAATCAATGACCGATTGCAGTGGAAGGAACATTCAATGATATTTGCTATGCCAAATAAGCCTGGGGAGTTCAGTCGATTTGATTTCCCTGAAGTACTTCCTGCACCCATAAATGGTAGGCATCTAATACCCACTAGCGACCAGTTTATTAAGACTGCATACTTTGTTGGCATGTGACTGAAATAAGCTTTAGGCCATTGAGTGGGCTAATCATGATATGCAATGATGGCATTTCTTATTGCATGTACTGTAGCCTGGTCTATGAGTTTGTTAATTAGTCTGTTAGAACTAATCTTTAGATTTGTTTGATCAGTTACCTCACTAAATTCTTGTATAAATATATGTCGCACAGCTATGATGGTGACTTGAGTTCATTTTGTGAAATTCTTTATTTTTTTCTATGGCAATGAAATGTCACATCACCTTGTTGAATTTGTGTCAACTCTTTGTGCGTACTGAATCTGACTCACCTGCCTGCTGACGCTGCTGGTTGCATGCATTACTTTATTTGCGAATCATCATTTTGTTCTTTGTCTGGCCTCTGGAACCACCAATTCAGGTTTTCTAAAACTTTGAGAATTACTGGCAGGGATATGGGCCATTTTAAGGAACAACGAGATGCTTACTTGGCCAGAGAAAATTAAATTTGCAATTGGGCTCCTGCCGGCAATGCTTGGTGGGCAATCCTATGTAGAGGCTCAAGATAGTTTAACTGTGCAAGAGTGGATGAGAAATCGGGTATGATTAG
>JAOANK020000071.1:253241-270400 GCA_026257165.2 Telfairia occidentalis | reverse complement strand
GCTTGGTGGGCAATCCTATGTAGAGGCTCAAGATAGTTTAACTGTGCAAGAGTGGATGAGAAATCGGGTATGATTAGCATGCCATAATCCTTTATTGAATCTATGAGCAGCAAAGATTCGGAGAAGAAAATCTCAAATTTTTAGGCCATACCATTGCCAATGGAAACATGGAAAAGCAGAATTTCAAATTGTGGTAGACACCTTGTACTCAATGAACAAGTACTCGAGTTTCCATGGCCTCATTACACATGATAGATTTATGAGGAGAAAATCATAAACAAGGATTCTTTCTCTGGATTCTATCCACAGTGTTGATTTTACGGTGAGATAAAGTCCAAAGAAAGAATCTAAACATTCTTTTTATCTTTCCCCAACAAAACAATGTGCCAGAAGTGAATGAGGCTGTTGAACAGAAATTTGCCAAAGAAAACCCATTTTCCAGATACTACCTATTCTGTTTTTTTTTTTTTTTGAGTACTAACAGATGTAGGGTTAAGGATTTAAACTTTTGACCTCAAAGGGAGGAGTAAGTGTCTTAACTGCTAAGCTATGCTCGTGTTTGGGTACCCATTTTGTTTGTTGTTACAATGATTTTTTTAATAAGAAATATTTAAAAATAGAGTTAGAGGAGTGTTACAGAGGAAACTTTTTATTTGTTAATTATTTTGATGCTCTTACTAATTGTTTTATTTGCTTATTCATCAAATTTATTTCTTGATAATTTAAGGTGGTTAAAAATACTGTGTATCCATGGGCTGTTGTTATTGATAAATCTGCAGTTGTTGCAAATAATGCATTCCTTTGGGACTGATTTTTCTCTGTTGTCTAGGGAGTGCCTGATCGTGTAACAACTGAGGTGTTCATTGCTATGTCAAAGGCTCTAAACTTCATTAACCCCGATGAACTTTCAATGCAATGTATTTTGATTGCTTTGAACCGATTTCTTCAGGTATGATTATTTCTTTGCAAAATGAGATTATTGGAATTGAATATAAATAACAGTTAATCTTAATGAACTTTTAATGAATTTTATTGTGTCCTTTTGATTAAGTTGGAACTTGAAGATGAACTTTTTCTCTGGTATATAATTATTTTGAAACCATTCTTCTTTGCTCTGCATGTATATATATATATATTGAAAAACAACTCAGTTACCTCTTAAGGATTATCTAACACATGCACATCACAGACAAATTATCTAGTTTATGTTTGAAATCATTTAATACTTTTTCCCTCAACGATTAGTAGTGCTTTAATTGGATGACTTTACAGTGCATTTATTTCAAGTTTCCACTCTATCTACAATCCCTTGTGCTACTGTTATGGGAGACAATTATTCCTATTACAAAATGCAGTTTTCCTCACTATCTGGTTTTCAAAATAGATTTGATGAATTAGTTAGTGTCTTATTACCTCTACAGTAGTTTCAGTAAAGCTCATGCTGGCTGACACTGAAATTGTGGCAACTCTACGAGAATTGAATCATGAATTTTTCTTATGACCCGATCCTCACTAATTCTCTAACATGCAACTCTTGTAGGAGAAGCATGGTTCTAAGATGGCTTTCTTAGATGGAAATCCACCTGAAAGACTTTGTGAGCCAATTGTCGAGCATATTCGGTCATTGGGTGGTGAAGTGCAACTTAATTCAAGGATACAAAAGATTGAGTTAAACAATGATGGATCAGTGAAGAGGTTCTCACTAAACGATGGGGATGTAATTGAAGGAGATGCTTATGTATTTGCCACTCCTGGTAAGTAACATAATTTTGGTGAAAAAAAAAACATAATTTTTGGTGAAATCTTATATGTAATTGTATCATATTTTTAAATTTCACTTAAATTGGTATGCATCTGTTCTGAGCAGTTGATATCCTAAAGCTTCTTATGCCTGATGACTGGAAAGAGATTCCATACTTCAAGAAGCTGGAGAAATTAGTTGGAGTTCCAGTTATCAATGTCCACATATGGTAGTAGTACCCTCCTCCCCTCTGCGATTCATTCATGCTACTGTGTGTTGATCCCTATGCTTTACATACTCTTACGTTTCAAATCCAAAGTTATTTTCCTATGAATTATGTTTAAGTTCCTTTCGCTGGAAATGTGGATACCAGATTGACTAGTTGATTAACTGGTAGAAGGAGCAGTTTTTGTATGTTTGGAAGAATGTCATCTGTAATTCTATGATGTGACAAAGAATGAGGGGTCCTTTACAATTTGCTCTTATGTTGGAAATTTGATTGGGGTCTTACAATGGGAATATATTTATCATTAAGGAACTCTTTCATTACTTTAAATTCTCAATGTTCGTATGTTACATTTTATTTTATTGTGCATTTGGTTTCAATGTTTTAATGACAACAAATTTTGTGGTGTGTATCAGATATGATTTCTTCTTCATATATATATTAATTTGGTTAATTAGATAAGTATCTTAAATATTTGAATTAATTTAAGAATGATTTTGGATGATGTATGATTTTAAAATTTTAAACTTTAAGTAAAGATTGTACCATAGAATATACACAATGGTGTCTCTCTCTTTCTACCTCTCGATCCTCTTCTCTCTCGTTCTTTGTTTCTTCTTATCCTCTTGGCCTTGATGGAGTTTCTTGTTAAGTTTATCGTGTGGTTGCAATGGTTGATCATGCTCTTCCTTGTCGTTTTGGCACATTGAAAACAAATTTTCAAAGTCTTTATGTAAAAAGGTTTAAAGATGAGAAAGTTATCATTGCAGAAATTGATAGATATAATTTTGTTCAAAATTGGGGCAGCATTAAGAGACCTCATTGATACTCCTAAAAGTAGTACATGCTAAGGAATCAGGGTTGGGATGAGTAGCTGTCGTTGGTAGAGTGAACTTCTTATAGGAAAGGGAGTATCGCAAAAAGCATGACTTGACAACTGCGGTAGGATGTACCACAGCATGGCTCAGATGGCTATGACAAATCTAGGTGGACTAGCTTGACAAGAATATTGGTGACTGTGTATCTTGTGGAGTAAGCTCTTCCACCCATGCTCAAGTTGTGTCAAGCAGTAGTTATGGCTGCAATTGTTTCCTAAATATTGACTTCTCAGGGCTGAAATAGTTCTAAGTTGAATAAGGAATTTAAGTTGGATAGACATGTTTTTAAGATGGATGAAAGGAATGAGGTGGAGGAGAGCTTTAATGGGATACCCCAATCGTTCTCCATAGGTGTTTAGATTGTGAGTGGTTCAAGATATCTCTCTGCTCGCATAATCTATTCCATGTAGAGAAAACATTTTGAAGATCTTCGTATAAGTGCATCTCATAGTTAGTATATTCGAGGGTTTTTAGTTTTTTTCCTAGGGATAGGGGAGATGCAACCTGAATAAAATCATGTAGAATTATCTTCTTTAAATCTTAGTTATTGATTGTTGAACACCACATGGAAACAACTGAAAAGTTGAAGGTTATGATCATCTCACCCTTGAAGATCATCATACTCTGAGTTTGATTTGATATTCATCTCAATGGAACACACATCATCCACAAGATACTACCTATGGACCTCTCTGGCCTATGGATCTGAAGCCTTGTAGAAATGCTTCTGATTTTTTATGTAAACATGGGAGCATTCATTTCTCAATGTTAATATATTAAAATGCAAGTGCTTTGTATTATCAGTAATTCAGTGACATAATCTTTCTTTGCAGGTTTGACAGGAAACTGAAGAATACATATGATCACTTACTTTTTAGCAGGTCCTCCTTGTGTTTGTATTTAACTTGTTCTGTTTTGGGGGATAGGATGGTTTTACCCCCGCTCACCTCAAACTTTCAATTTCATGAAATTAGACTCTAAACTTAGATAAATGTTGCAATTTGTACTCTTCATCCAATTTTTACTAATTCACCTAGTAATTTCAACCCAAAAAAAATGTAAAAAACTCCAATAGCTCATTAATTTAATAAAATCAAATTTGGAACAAATCTAAGTTTAATTAATGTAGAGAAAATCGACTCTTGATTAACCTTTTCAAAACTTACAAATTTCAACCAAAGAAAAAATCTGTTATAATGTCATTTTTTTTCTTGAATTTTATCTATTTCAAACTAAAGGTATACCTTGTAGTCTATTAGACGCACGTTTGAATATTTTTTTCAACAATTATTCATGCCAAAATTTATTATAAGGTAAAAATTGCAATACTTTTTTGAAGTTTAATGTGATGATTGCAACACTTATCAAAGTTTGAGGTGCAATTTGATAAAATTGAAAGTTTAAGGTAAAAAACTTGTCCGGTTGAAATTTATTTTTTCCCTTAAATTTAATATCTCGGGTGGTTAGATTATATGAAATTAGATGCTTTGATTGGTCTTGCAGTTTACACTAAAGTATTTTGTATTACTTTTATGTGGATGCAGGAGCCCGCTTCTTAGCGTTTACGCTGATATGTCAGTTACATGTAAGGTATAATTGCAACTGAGGCTCTTTTTATTTTGTGGGTTTTGATCCATGAGCATGGCCATAATTATTTAATATCGTTGAATTATTTTATGATTTCATTTTTAATATCGTGGAATGTGATCTCCAAATATCCTTGGGACATAAGAATGTCTATTTTACCATTTTATTTTTCATTTTCTCTGACTAATTTGTCTTGGTGAAGCGAAATTTTGAAATATATGCTTTCTATACTATATATAGTTTTTTTTTTAAACAGTGGTTTACATTATTTTTATCATTTACTATAATAATTGGAATTTAAGCTAATTATATAATTATAGTAAGTTCTTATTAATAAATTGCATCAGACAAACATATGCACCTACTAGGATTTTCATCAACACCTCAAAAGGAGCCCCGTAAAGTTTTTTTGGGGTTGTTTTGTTGTATGCTCCTTTGTCTTCTTTCATTTTTTGTCAATGAAAGGCTGGTTATGAGAATCTCATGCTTAACTGAACATGATTCGTTAGAACCTCTAGGCATCTTGTTCTTACGATCATCAATAGTCTTCAACCCCAAGGGCCTTTTAAGTTCCCCCTCCTTCTTCAATAGAACTCGTGTAAATACTGCCAGATTGCTGAGCACTGTTTTTGTCATTCAAACAAGATATGTGCAATTCCTTTCTTCTGTTAATATTTTTATGTATCCACTACTTGAAGATATTTTTCATCAGTACAACGATGCGCTTTATTGTATACATATCAACATATCATGTTTCCAATAGTTCTTTTGAGTATTTCTCTTATTTCCATCTGTTGATAAAGGAATTACACAAAGCTATCAAATTTGATTGATGTTGTAAGAAGACTAAAGTGAAGTTCAATGACAATGCATTAAATTAAAAATAGTTTGAGTCTTGTTCTTGTCATTATGGGGATTGGAACTTTGTTTTGTTCTTGCTTTCCTACTTTGGTTCCTCAAGCTCATCTAATCAGAATCAGAACTGTAGGGGCTACCGATGTCTATTTTGTCCCATAAAGGTTACTATGAAGCACCTCAATCAGCATATCTTCCTGGGTGCTATTAATTTATAAATTTGTTATTTCTGCCACTTGCCATCACTTACCTCACTCTTTGTTTGCCGAGGGTCCATTACCTGCACCATCAACTCCACTTGCTCTTAGGCAGCAGGGTTGTCTAATTTCCTCATTTGGAGCATAATTTTTTTAACTGGAAATTGAAGAACCATAGAATGGGATGCCTTAGATCAAATCGTTGCTCATTACTTTTTAATTATCCATATCTTTTAGAGCTTTTAGTATCCTTGTCACTTGTAGTTTAGTATTCCAGGCTGTGATTTTGCCTGATGATGTTGATACAGGAATATTACAACCCGAATCAATCCATGTTGGAGCTAGTCTTTGCACCTGCAGAAGAGTGGATTTCCCGGAGTGACTCAGAAATTATTGATGCCACAATGGTGGAACTAGCTAAACTATTTCCTGATGAAATTTCGGCTGATCAGAGCAAAGCTAAGATTGTGAAGTACCACGTTGTTAAAACCCCAAGGTAAACGTAAAATCATTAAGTTAGAGTCTGCTGACTGTTTTCTAGAATAAATTGAATGTTTCTATTTACAAAACCAAACAGTGTCGATCTCTACTCTAGAACAAGATAACTCTAACAAAGCAAGCATTATTATCGACAACTGAAAGGAAAAACTAACAGCTAATCAATGAGTTAAAATCCAAAATGCTCAATTTGTGGATGAAATTATCAAATATAGGCAATCTACGCTGCATTAAAGGGATGATTGGCATACATGTATATTATTCTATTGTTTTTTTCAAAATGAGAAACCAACTTTCACTAAAACAAGAGAGTACAAAAGGGTTAAATTACTAGTTTAGTTTCTAAACTATTTAGAGTTGCCTTTAATAAGTCCATGAATTTTCAATTTTCTTTCTATATTAGACCCTTGAACTTTAAAAGTGTCTAATAAGTCTATAAACTTTCAATTTTGTATCTAATAGGTCAACTGATATATTCAATATTTAGACACAAAGTTGAATTGTGTGTCTATTAGGACCCCGACCTTTCAATTTTGTGTCTAATAAGTCCACGAATTTTTTAAAAGATCTAATATATTATAGACTTCTTAGACATAAAATTGAAAGTATGAGGATCTATCACACTTTAAGAGGTTAGAACTGATTAGATACAAAATTAAAATTTTAGATATCTATCTGATACTTGTTAAAGTTCAAAGACCTATTAGACATAATCGGACTGAACTTGTAATTTGACCCCCCCAAAAAATAAAGAATACGTTTATATATATAACTAGAATTCAGAACTTAAAAGGAAGCGTTAAAATGTGTCAAACTCCCACACTTCTCATGATCTAGCTATACTGGAGAACCTTCTCCTGTTTCTTTCCAGTCATTTGAACATTAAAATAATGAGGAATTGTCCTTGCAAAACCATGCGGTCTTTCCTGCGAAAAAGGAGGTCCCAACTAACTTCCTCTATCATCCCTGGAATGCTTGGCCAATGAACTTGAGAAATGTCAAAATTTTTCCAAAGATAGCTCCAAACCTTGGCAGCAAAAGGACATATGCACGCACCTAAAATGACTAAGATCCTTGGGGCCACGCCTGTAGAAGACATACTTGTTCAGCCTAGAACAAAAGTGGAGTTTTTTAAAAAAGAAGTCTATGGTGTTAATCTTTTCAGGGTCATGAGCCAAGAGCAGAACGGAACCTTGATTTTGAGTTTCCATAAAGAAGGGATAAAGAATGTTATGGGGAAGGAGACAAAGACGAAATTAGTTAATGGCACAAAAACTTACAAGAAAACATTCTAGAAGCCAATTCAATGGTCCCCGCAAGAAGGATAAAGGATGACTATTTGTAGGAAAATACAAAAGTAAGGCTAACTTCTCAATTTCACGATCCTAAAGGGCCTTACGAAAATGAAAGGGGAAATCCCCTTACAAAAAAAACAAAGAAATATTGAGGATGTCGGGGAATTCTTTGAGAAGGCTCTAGAATAAAGAAGTAGGATTTGCAAATGAAGCAGACTCATTTGAAGCCAAGGAAACTCCTAGAACCAAACACTATCGTTATGGAATATCTTTTTCAAGTCTTTGTGCCATAGTTATTGATTTTTTTATCTTCTAATGGTCGTACGGTTGTTGGTTGGTGGCTTAATTTGATATTGATTTCAGATCTGTTTATAAAACTGTGCCCGACTGTGAACCTTGTCGCCCCTTACAACAATCTCCTATTGAGGGATTTTATTTAGCTGGCGACTACACAAAACAGAAGTATTTAGCTTCAATGGAAGGTGCTGTTCTTTCAGGGAAGCTTTGTGCACAGGCTATTGTGAAGGTAATTTCCCTGATAACCTTGTTATAGAGGGAAACATACGTTTAATTGTATGAGACATATACTTGATATTTACAATGTTGATGCCTGGGAAGATGAATACTTGTATGATCATATTATGAATACTGCATCACTCTGCTATGGAGTATGAAAGATGAAGAAAGGTTTCATTATTTTACTTTATAGACAAATGAACTTACCTTCCATTAAACTCACCTTTTGTCTTCCATATCTGAGTTTGGACTTTGAACCTTGTCCTTTTGGCATTTTTAATTTTATACTTGTTTTAGCTATTTTGTTTTCTTTCTTAGCTTCAAATACATGATGAAAGTTTTGTAGACTTTAAATCTTGTTTGTAAAGTCTATTTGTGAACAGTTTCATTAACATGAATGATAATAGTAGATATACCAAAATTTGCAGCTGATGTGTTAGAAGAAGAATGTCTGCGTACATCATCTCAATATTTCTTGGAAAGCATTTCCTTTCTTTGAGAAATCCAGGAGGGATGCTCAAAAAGACTTCTTTGTAGAGAAGATTTAGGGAATCCCTTGTAATTTTGTTGAATCTTTATAGGCCTGTCAATTTGTGGTTCTTCTCTCTCTTTGTTGTCACTGAACGGTAATGCCTAAATATGATCTCTGGTGAGTTCTTGTGAATAAGAAAGTGGGAAGAGTTCATAAGTGTCGTATAGAAGAATTTCTCAACATATTTTGACTAGAAAAAACTTAAGATAGGGTATGTTTCTATGAGATCTCTATGGAATAAAAAATAGCGATAAGGAAATAGAGTGATATGGGATCGGGAATAGGTAGTTGGGTAGGGAGGTATTTTGTCATAGTTTGTTAATAGTACAAAGTCAGCCAAAAAAATTGAAATTAGTTGGGATGAGCGAGGCTCTATTGTATGTATGGGGAAGGGACAAGAAAAGGTTTACAAATAGGGAGTAAAAGTTGTGGAGTTCTTTTAGCCCATTTTGAGAGACAAACCTCCTGGACATCTATGATTTTCCCTATAGAGTATTTTCTAGCCATTTTGGGAGGCACATACATCTCAAATGTCTGTGAGTTTTATAACTCTTCTTTTAAATCAATACTAGTACCATTTCCTCCTTAATTCTATCAAATCCTTGGAGATTTTATTTGGAAAGGAGCCAAATTTTGAGACACAAAAATGAACCCTTACTTATAAAATGGCTCTGGAGATACATTCGTGAGAAAAAAAGCCTTTTAGAGAAAAGTTATCTCGAGTAAGTATGGTTCTCTCCGGAAGCCAACAAGCGTCAGAGGCCATGTCTACAATGGTAGTCTTTGGCCCCTGATAACTAACACCAATGCCTTTCTCAAAGTTGCATCTCCTACAAAGTTGGCATGGAAGAAAAGTTGGTTTTTATCTTATGTGAAAGGTGAAGACTCAAGTTGTGATGTAGGCTTGACTTTAGAGAAGTAAAATGAACTCACGTTTCTCTAAAGCATGATTCTATTAGGCTCGGTCTTGATAAAGATAGAACCGCATGTTGAATCAAGTGGTTTCTTTAACTGTCATTGCTGTAAATCGGTACGTTCAAGCTCAACTCAAGTAGGTCCAAGTTTGTGTTTCTCTTTGACCTAGCTAATTTGGGAAGTACGTTCCCTAAAAATGTTAAGTTTCACTTATGGTCTATGGCTTACAAGTGTCTACATACTCAAGGTAGAATGCAAAGAAGAAATCCTTCCATTTTTATTTCCCCTCAGATCTAACATATGTGTAGAAAGGATGTGGAAACTGTGAGAATTATCTTCTCATTCATTGTGATGCTAAAGGATGCTGGCTCTACTAAAGGTTTTTGGCCTCAATATTTGTCTTTCAAAGGACATTTTGGATTGGTTTTTTGAAGTGTTTTCAGGTTGGTGGTTCAAATACAAAGCTATAATTTTGTGAAATGCTGGTAACTACAAAAGGACATTATAGCCTTGCTTTGGTCTTGGGGTTACATAGAAACTACAGGATTTTCAATAATACCTTTAAAATTTTTTATTATGTTTACTAAATATACAGCACGTGGCCTCCAATGGAAGTGCTATTCATAGGGACTTATGTAACTATAATAGTTTTTCTATTATCTTAGATTTTAGGAGATTTTTCTGATCTCCCGAGCTGAAGGATCCCCACTCCCCTAGGGAGAAGGAAAAACAATGGAGGTCTTAGGATGAGAAAAACTAAAAATAGACGCCACTTGTTGTCGTTGATGGCCGTTGTAGCAGCACCGGTGCCAGTCATGCTAAGAAAGTAATACAGCAAATGAAAGAGACAAATTAGTTGTCCTTGTTGGGTTGGGCAGGCGAAAGAAGAAAAAAAAAGTATAAGCAAAGACCCTATTAGTTAAGCTCTTTCGCTAAATTCAAGCAATTCTAAAAGTTGTTTTCTATTTCAGCTCGTAGGGCTCAGGGTATTTCTTTTTTTCTTTTAGAATATAACATTACAAACAAAGAGGTTGGTTTTTTCTCTTTATGAAAACTTTATCATGGATGTGGATATCGAAATGAGTATGATAAATTTTGTAGCAGCAACAAGATGTCATTTATTCACAGACTTTCTATCACTACATCTCTCTGAAACTAATCTAAATGACATTATTTCTCATTAATACAATGAAAATGAAGAAAGAAATATTGATTATATGCATTTATATTGATGCCATGTATTGCATATTGCAGGATTATGAAAGGCTAGTGGCGCGAGAGCAAAGACGGGTTGCCGAGGCAGCTGCAGGCATTCGTTGACAAGAACTTTAAGGTCATTTCTTGAAGAAAAAAGATAAAAAATACTTTCACATACGTCAACCATGTAGACATGCTACTGCTTCAATGCTACAAATTGTAATGTCATATATTGGACATAATCTTGATTCCACAGTTATGTGATATTAAACAGTTTTTTTAAGTAATTTTTTCCTTTAGATATAACATTGATTGACGAGCAAACATAATATGTATTATGTCTATATGGATGTTTATCTAGTTCTACATGAGTAATTTAGAGCAACTTTTTTTGTAATCTTGGACAAAAAGTTTGCTGGATAGTTTTATTAAGGTTTAAATCTTCTTTTCATCTTGATTTTGTGTGTATTCTATTTTGATCGCTTAATTTTGGTTAAATTATAAGTTTAGTCCTTTAACTTTCAAGTTTGTGTCAAATAAGGTCTTAAACTTTAAGAATTGTCATATAAGTTTCCGAACTTTTAATTTTGGGTCTAAGAATATCCAAAACTTTAAAAGGTGTCTTAGTCTAAACTTTTAATTTTGTGTCCAATAAGTTCTTAACTTTTAATTTTGCATCTAATTAATCTTTGACCTACTCGATATTTTTTTTAATTTCACGAACTTAATAGACACAAAATAGAGATCTTATATCCATTGTTTTTTTATCTAATCAATGTGTATCTACATGAACAAGTATTTGAAGTCACGTGTAGTAGGTAGAATGACAAGTTTCTAAATGAATTTAGATTTTTGTTAAATGATATGAAACATTAATGATATGAATTAGAATAGTTTTGTGTGTGCGCGACCATTTGACTCTATGACATTTAATTTCTAGAATCTTAGATCGAATATGATATACAATCCAAACTCAATTTCTTTTTTAAGGAATAATATGATTTCAATGAATTTTTGTCGTCAAATTTCAAATTTGAAACTTGAAAATATAGGAGTATAGTCTTTGATAGTTACAACTATATCGTAATATAAATTCATTTCACTTTTGTCAAAATTAAAATGTTATACAACATAAATGATATGATATTACAAATTAATAATTATAATAAATTTATAATATAAATTATGTTGATATATTTATTACTAAAATTTATATATATATATATATATAGTTTGAGTATATTGCTAAACATGGTTCAACAAGCTCTTAAACCAAGAACCCAATTTATGAATTTGCTACCCAACACAATTTCAAAAATAATTGAAACACACATAATTTCGAATATAAAATTTGATTTTAATTAAATCTCTAATTTTCAGATTTTTGTTTCAGAATACAGTCACATTTTATTTATCTAGATACCTTATAGATAAATTATAGAACGCTTTCATCTCTATGAAAATTCTTCTTTTTCAATTTAAAACCTTATAATTTTTGGAAACTTTATAATCTTTAAAGTGTATTAAAGTTAACTAATATTAAAAGTTCATAAACCTAACTAGAATTCAAAGATTTTTTTCTTAATTATTAAAAAAATTTAACATAAATAAATTATTTTGTTTCTTTTATGGAAGAAAGATTAAGTGTAATTTTATCTTTTTCATGTTATTCTAATTTATTTTTTTTCTTGCGAGTAATACAATTCAAACATAAAAAATGATAAGGGCATTATTATATTGGTATAATACATAATCGTGTGATATTTGTATACACAAATCTCTCAGACCAAATATAGTCATCTAAATATTTTCAAACATTCTCTTCCAAACAAACATGGTTATTTAACTTGCTAGACATCTATAATTTATAATTTCAGACATCCAAAGATTCTGGTTATATAAATTCCAAAACAGCCCTAGTGTGATAGAGCATAATAGCCTTGCACACTAATATTTTTGTATGAATTGTAAAATAATGTTTATTTAACTATTGTACAATACTATATCAAAATGGAAGATAAAGATGCTTCAATAAAACAATCTCAAATATAAATATCAATTATCCCTAATCTATATGTTTTTAAGTTATTTTATAATTGAAAAATATATTCTATAATTAATTTGGTTGCTACCTTTGTTCTAAAAAGTTTATCTAATGTTTGAAATTTTTAATTTAATTGTTTAGCATAAATTGCTAAATTTATCATTAGTTTTAATGTATGATGAAATAAATTGGAAATATCGATTGCGTAGCCAGTGCTAAAAACTAGTCACTAAAAAGTATGATGCAATATTAGTATATATATTTATTTATTTAATTCAATAACATGTGGGAATGAAGATTCAGACCCACTACCTTTTGGTCGGAGACATATGCTTTGACAGTTTGAGCTATTGTTCAGGTTCGCAAAATATATTTTGCCGATTATGTTGAAAATGGTACATGTGCTTAATTAAGTGAGTTGGACATATGAGTCCGCAAATTTATCGAAGTCAAAATAGGTTGATGTGACAAATAATGAACTTATTAAAACATTTATCATTGTGTTCATAAATCATAACTAATTACTAATATGAGAGTAGATTCGTTGATAAAATACTTATTACTATCTTAAAAGTCAATGATTCGATCATTGACCTCTATAATTTAATTGATTGGTTAAAGAAATATGGATTGGTGTGAGATGACTTTGAATTGTGCATAGGAGTGAATTATGATTCCATCATCTACCTCTCCTGTGTTTATAAATTGTGTTTAGTTAGTTTGTCTAAGTTCCTTTGATTAACACATAGACTTGATTTCTTAAACTAATTTGAGTTATTGTACTATCCCAATTTGTTAGACAAACACCTCTACTCTAAGAGATATCTGGTTTGGTTAGTAAGTTTGATGAACAATTTAAAATTTATGTAGTATGAAGTTAAAAAAGATTGATTTATACCGTATATGTCAATTAGAATTTTTTTTTTTTTTTCCCCTTTTCTAGCTCGTGTTTGATTTGTAGTTTTTTTTAAATATAAAATTGATGTTTAAATTGAAGAAACACCTTAATCTAACTAAAATTAGTCTACCACCATTTTTTTACCCTAAGGCGGAAGTGTAATAATCGAGCTCCACATCAGTCTTCGAATCTCTAATCTTAATTGTTTTTTTTTAAACCCTAAACCCTAAAGCTGAAGTGTAATAATTGGGATTCGAACTTATAATATTTTGATAGAAAATATAGGCATTAACTAGTTGTCAAATCGAGTATAGGTAAATTGGTTAAGACATATATTTCTGACCAAAAGATCCTAAAGTCAAATACACACTCCTACATATTATTAAATTAAAAAAAAATATATACGTTAACTAGTTGAACTATGTTAAAGTAGTTAGGTTGACATTTCTAATTATATTATTATATAAGAAAGTTGCATGACACAAAAGGAGTATAAGCGGGAAATATTTTTGCCATCAGTTGTGTAGCTGAAACGCCTATTGCTTTGCTTTAGGTTTATAACGTTAACTTGTGTCATCACATCAGTGCTCCGTCTTTTCTCTCTGTGGCGCCGAAATTTCTCACTGATCTCTCTCTCTCCCGCCTCTCTTCTCCCTCTCTTCTCCCTCTCAATTCCCTTGGGTTCCTCAGTCCTCAATAGCTTTTTTTCCCCTCCTTTCTACATTGGGCGCCTAACCAGCCACTCTCTTCACTCTGCTGCATTACTTTCCTCTGCCCCTCCTTTTGTAGTCCCTTCGTTTCCTTCTTCTTTGGTGATCTTTGAGTGGATGCCAACGGTGGAGTTTGGAAATTGAAGTTCGTTACCCTTAGCGCATTCTATGTAATTGGAGGTTAAACCACGTCTGAGAATCTTTGGGTAAAGTTCTTGTATACTGAATGTATGAGGTGCTGTGATTGTGGGTTTTGTTCTACTTAGAATTCTGTTTTTTTTTTCTTTTTTAATTTTTGTGTGAACTTCTAGGTGGGTTACTGTTGTATGTTTGGGTCTGAATATACTGAAGTAAACCGTTTGATATTTGACTTTTAAATTGAGATGGAATTAAGAAGAATGGAAACAAAAGTGAAGCTGTTGTTCTTTAAACTGTTAGTGAAATAATCGATGTTCGTCATAACTAATTTGGTAGATGTTCTAACTTGGGCTCAGATGCGGAGAGCTTCAATTTTTTCTTACGCTGCTTACCTTCGTGGAAGCTACGCGAGAATAATTTCTAACTAGACTTATGAAGAACCGAAACAATTTTCAATAGGAAGGATTCATGCGTCTATTGTTCCATTCCATACAGAAAAATTACTACCATTCATCTCTCATTTTGAAGGGTTGGTAGCACATTGTTTGAACGACGAGAATGTGATGCCTTTAGACGCATTGGATTTTTAGGGACAAGGTAAATTGAGACTGTGGGAATGTAGTACCGAGTTGATTCTTGAGTTTACAACTTCCACATTGAATTCAGCACCCACTATAGTCTAGTTAAATTTGGTTTCATGGTATATTTATACGTTTTCTTGTGAACTTTTTTTGACAGAATATAGTGTGCCATCCCTTAACCATTGATGTACCTCTATCTGCTCAAGAGAATGGATCAAATAAAACTGCTGCATGTATTAAGTTGATCTTCTTGGTAAATTCAAGTGGGAAGGGCAGTGGCAGGAGCTGGTCTGGGGAACCACTTCTTAGAATGGAAACTCATAGCAAAGTTAAGTGTCGGGAGGATTTAGAGGTTGAAATAATTGATTGTTCGAATAAAACTGACCCCATATTGTATGGGAAAGAAGACCCTGATGCAACTGAATATTCAAGCTCATTTGCTGAGACATCTGAGGCAGATAATTGTTCAGGATTCAGCGAAGGAGAAGTAGAAACTCAATGTTTCGGAGACATTGGCTTGCCAGCCACATTTGGTTCATTTAGTAGTTCACTTCAAATAAGGTCCCTTTTCTTAGCTGCAATTATAATTTATGTTTTAGAGATATCATGTATATTTTGTTATGAGAAAACCTACATAAAAATTGTAGGATTATGTGTTAACATGATACCCTTGCTTTCCACTTTTCTGAAACGTTCCACTTTCGCCTTGATTGCAATGCTTAATGATTTTTATGAGTTGCAAGTCAAGTTGTTAGTACCTGATTTTTGAAAGTTGAATTATGTAATTCTATATATATATATATTTTGATATACATTGTTTTTTCTCCTTGAAATCCAAGTTGTTTAGGAACTTTCAATTTAATCGACGTGAAAACAGAATATTGGTGAAACGTGTAATTATGCATATAAATTAAAAGTTTAATCTCTTTGAACTTGAAGGAACTATGAGACCCGTCAGCTCTTATGCAATCAGTTTTCTTGTGAATATGAATCAATAATATTATAGTAAAAGCCATGCAAAGATTTTGGAGGAAGTGATGCTGATGGATTATTTATTATTTTATAATGCACGCCAAGTTCATTACTGCATTTCGTGTTAAGAGTATTGATTTTTAGCCATAGAATGGTTCTAGACATTCATACTTGAAAATGACTAATTATATAAAAAGATTTTGATTTCATTTCTTTAATGAAATTTGTTTCCAATCAAATTCTAGAATAATAGAAATTTTTTCCCAATTTGGAGGGCCATAATTGTTCATTCCTTAAGTCAACTAGATTCTTATCAAATTAGTTGAACGGTTAATAGGCAGAGATACCCAAGTTATATTATGTAAAAGAAGCATTTAATTTTGTGCTTCTTAAGTAGTTTTATTATTTTTTTAGATAAGAAACAATTCATTGATGAAATGAAGAGTTACAAAAAGGGATGACCCCATGAGTTACAAAAAAACAGTCCAGTTTGTCATGAGAGTAGAAAGATTATATGAACAAAAGGGGTGCCTTCTCTTGCACCATTGTAAAGCAAGAAAAAGAGTGGAGTCTATTATGTCGTCCTTGTTCCTTTCCTTTCCATGGAAGATGCGGGAGTTCCTTTCATTCCAAAGTGTCCAGATAAGCGCACGAGCAATGTTGGTCCACAGGGTTTTTTTAACTTTGTTGAAAGGGTGATCAACGAGAATAAGGGATAGCCAATCAATCACCCCGGAGGGGCAGACAGTCCTCCAACTGAAAGCAGAAAAGAAGAAACTCCATATGGCCGATGTGAAGGGGCAATCTCTGAAAATGTGATCTGCAGATTCACTCTTATTTTTGCATAAGGAACACCATTGCGGGGAAAGGGAGAGCCAAGGGCAACGTCTCTGAAGTCTATCATAAGTGCTAACACAGAGGTGACTAAGCTCCCATATGAGGAACTTTACTTTTTTGGGGTATGAGTTCCTCCAAATGGCTTTATAGATTCTGTGGGAATTTGTGTTGTTTATGATAAAATCAATCATTGAGGCTGTAGTGAACTCTCCCCCTGCATCCAGATTCCAAACCCAAGAGTCAGGGCTGTTGGAAGGTTGGAAGGAGTTGATTGTCGACACCAAATTAGCCCAGTCAGAGATTTCATCATCCTTGAGGTTTCTTCTAAAGAGAGGGTTCCATGATTGGTTTCGGTGGTCCCAAGTGTCATGGATGGATCCTTCTTTGAGACGTGTTATGCCAAAAAGCGAGGGATAAGTAACGCTCAGAGGCCTTTGGTCGACCCAAGGGTCAGTCAAGAAACGGGTGTTTTGTCCATCACCCACCTTCCAACTAACGTTTTGATAGATGTAATTGCCCATTTTTGAGATGAAACCCCACGG
>JAOANK020000071.1:158485-168529 GCA_026257165.2 Telfairia occidentalis | reverse complement strand
TTTTTTTTTTTTTTTTTTTTTTTTTTTTAACTTGAGCAATGTTCAACTGATTAAAACATATATTTTCGACCAAAATGTCAGAGATTCAAATCTCTGTCCCCACATGTTGTTGAACTAAAAAAAACTCTAAGGTCTTTTTTTCGTCATTCGAACGTTAATTAAATATGATAAGAGTCATCTTTTTACTTCAACACATTTATACGGTGTAAACTCAAATATATAGAAGGTATAATGTGTAATTTGTTTAATATAAATTGAGGAGGAAATAATATTGTTAAGGTTAGGATAAACTCAATATTCTCAACATCTCCCCAACCAAATTTAATTTATTAATGTAGCTTCAAGCCAAGTTTTAATGGTGTAGAAGCAATTTGTTCAAATAGGGAAAAGAGAAAAAAAGGAGTAAATATTGAACCTTGGAAAACCCAATTCATCTTGGGTCAATTTTACTTCCTTTCGTTTTCCCTATTTTCTTCCACCTCTCCTCCTGGCTGGATATTAGCTGTCAATTTATTAAGGAAAAAAAAAAAATCAATTTTCAAATATCTTCATTTTTCAACTTTATTTTTTTTTCCCCTAAATATAAGTGTCTCTCTTTTTCTTCCTCTATTTAAACACTTTCAAAAAACCTTCACACTCCTCTTCTCCCCTTTCCCACTAGAGTTTGAAACTTTCTTCTTCCACCGTTCTTCCCTCTCTGTTAACCCCATTCATGATGGATTCTTACACCTTTGATTCCTCAATTTCACTTAATTTTTGCACTGACTCACTCGTCTGAACCTTCGAGTTCCGCTGAATCGAGAGATTGGATTGTTGCGTGAAGTGCCAAACTCGATTACCGCGTCACTCTCTAGAGACTACCGAGTAAAACAAACAGGCGCTTCGATTCTTCGATTCTTCAACTGAATTTCATTGTAGTCTGTTGAGCTCTCTCTCTTCTTTCCGTTTCCTCTTTCGACAATCTTCCGTAGTTCCCTTTCTTTCCGGTGGTCGGAATGATTGCGAGCTCTCTTTGCAATGCGACCGCTAAATTTCCGGTGTGTGTTTCGTTTGATTGCTTTTCTCTGTCTGATGCTTCTCATCGCTCCCTAACGCATGTGTGATTTCTTCTGTATCAATTTTTTCTGCGTTATTTTCTTGTTGTAGTTGTTCTTCCTTTTTTTCCGGACTGCTGCTTGAACTGTATTTAGTTACTGTATTTTGTCTTCTTTTTCTGAGTAATGAATACTTTCTTTCTAACTTTTTTGTCTTCTTTTTATCGGTGTCCATGCTCAACTGTGTAAGATTGCAGGATTTAATTGTAGATTTTGTTATTTAATGGTATTGGTTTCAATATTTATCATAATCTGGATATAATATTTTTGGTTTTCTGCCATTGATTGATATGTTGAAGTTATTAAATAAAAGGGGTAGGAGGATTCTGTACGCAAATTACATATTCTCTTATTTTAATCCATGAGCGGTGTGAATTTGTTTCTGTTTTTTCTTTTTTTTTTTTAAGAAAAAAAGGATTTGCTTGTATGGGCCCACCCTGTTTCATATATAACATCTGTTTGGTTTAAAATGCCCCTCTTGGATTCCGATTACCCAACTCATTACTTTTGTCAAAAAGTTTGAAAAAAAAAGTTACAGGTGTTCTCCCGTTTCGTATTCCAATGTAACTTTGTTTGTGTATTCATGTCTTGGGTTGTCTTTTGCGATGTTAGTTTCACTGTATTACTTTTTTTTTTCTGACAGAAAGGGCCAAAGTTTAATTAGAAGACGCAACTTTTAACTAGTTAGTCAAAGTGTTCAGTGCGAGAAGCCAAATTCAGATCCTTTTAATTTGTGATGAATTGCTGGGAGCTATGTGTATTTTTCTGTGTGGTTATTAGCCTATTAATCCCACTATAGTATCCCTCTGGCCCTACCTTTTCTTATTTTAATTGTTAATGGTGCTTATTGTTTTCAATATTATATATGTTGGAGATCGTCATTAAACTATGGAACTTTTGTCTACTTGTATACCTTTTGTCTTTTAGTATTCTGTATTAATATATAATGATTGTAAATGTAATAGATCGGATGAAGAATATTTTATTGTTTTTGTACATTGGTGTTTGACCTCTGACCATAACCATGCTAGCGTTTTGTTAATAATTTAACCATCAACTGTGATATACATTATCTGCTTGCTGTCGCCTGAAATTTTGTACCAAAGTAATCATGTTTTGAGTAATGAATGGGAATACAATTATTTCAAAGCACTTAATTAAAGCTTATGAATGTCCGAGTTGTTATTTCTTGGTAGTAGAATTCATTTGGTTAAAAAAAAGTCACACAATATGTATTTATATGTAAATTGGCACAAACACAGACATTTAATAATATGCCTGCCCTGAAACTGTGGGAGTATACCTATATGGTTTCAGATTTTCTCAATTGACTTTCGTTGTTGTATGAGATCTTTTATAGATTGAGTTTTTTTTAGTAAATCTTTGCAATTTCTTCCCCTTAATAAAGATGCTATATTTATTTAATATGAATTATAGTATTCATTCAGACTTGCAACATTGGATATTAGTTGCCTGAGTTCTTTGCATCTTGATTGATTGAATTTGATCTCTGTCCAGGCAGAAGTGATGGAGGTAGAAACGATGATGGAGCAGAAAAGGAACCTATGCTCTGTTGATGAGAGCAGTCTCACTTCTCTTACACCCAAGCGACACAAGACTGATTTTTCTATCTCCTCTAAGGTTTCTGTTACTGGTCCAACTTCACACTGCAGCATATTGAAGATTAATATTTCTATAATAATGATAACTAATCAGTGCTTAATAATATATAAATAGTAAGTTTTGGGTGGTCCGTCAGACCAAATTTGGTGGCCTTCTGATCACAATATTTTGGGTGGTCCAATTGTATTTCATTATATTTATATTTGATTAATCCCCTTATCGTCCTGTTTTATTCCTTACGCTATGCTCTGCTCCTCCACCCCCATGGTTTTCCAAGTACTAATATTCTCTTTCTATAGGAGAGGAAAGACAAACTGGGTGAACGAATTGTAGCCTTGCAACAACTTGTTTCACCATTCGGAAAGGTTTGTCGGGAACAAATTAACTATTCAAAGGAATCGATCTTTTATATTCAAATTTCAGGATAATATTGATGGGTTATATGCAAACCCATAAACCTATTTTCATGATTTTGCTATCAGAATTAAAATCAATGCCCTGTTTGAATTCAAATTATAAATTTCACTGCAGACAGATACGGCATCTGTTCTTCTGGAGGCAATGGAATATATCCAATTCCTTCACGAGCAAGTCAAGGTATGGTCTTCTTGCCTAAAGTTTCTTGATCTTTTTGAATTCTGATTTGCGTACCAGATATGAATGCCTATCATGCCTTGTATATAGCTTTTCTATGGCTTTTATGATGCTTTTTCCCTCCATGAATTACTTCTAATTGGTTCAGGGAATATTTTTTCTTCACTTCCATATTTTTCCTCTGACACTGATTAGTACTTGCATACAAAACCTTTTGAGCATCAGTTAGTGGTTAAAATTCATTCGATCTTTTTGGTATAATTTTGTCGATACCATTATGGTTATGTTGCTCTCTCGCCCTCTTCGTCTCTCCACTGGACATTGTTTGCTAAAGTATTCTTCTATGACTATTTCAGTTTTTAGGTATTTAGTCATTGTGTTCCGTTCTTCCAGCCCTTTGTCTTTCTCTCATCAGCAATGGTGCATAATCTGTAAGATTGAACCTATTAATAGTTGTGCAACTAATTCTTGTTCTTTCTCGTTTCTCCTTTGTAGACTATGGTTGAGAAATATTTAAAAGAAAATGTTTGTGACCACACTTTCACGTCTGCCTGATCTTCAATAATTGGTTTGGTTATCATTCAATTCCATGAAACTGGTGTAATACTAGTGGAGAACTAGAACAGGAAAGGAAAAATAAAATGACATCCACCAGGATTGAACTTAGAGATTGGAAAAATTGCCTGCCAGTGCCACTTCCAAGTTCTAGTGAAGTTTATTTCATGTGCAACTGTATGGCTGTAACGCTGATGTTTTATCATGTTTTCCCTTATGCTCTTTTTGTGTGCTTTCAGGTGTTGAGTGCTCCATATCTCCAAAGTACACCCACAGTCCAGTTGCAGGTGATCCTAGGCTGGACCTTTTTTACATGATTTGACTTATGTAGGTTTCCTCAGGGAAATTTAACAAAATGTGTTCTGTAAACTTGGACTTGTATTGAAACCAAAACTTATCTTTAATCTTCAAACTTCAGAGGATGAACTTTTGTGCCATTGAAAGTTTTCGCTGCTTTGTCTGTTGGATACAAGTCTCAGTGATGACCCAACATCCAGATTGAATTTTTCTGAATATTATCACAATGTTTATATTCGTTTTTGTTAGGAGCTGGAGCCATACAGCCACTGCCTGAGGAACAGAGGTCTATGTCTCGTTCCAATCTCTTGTACTGCGGGAGTTGCACGCAGCAACGGTGCAGACATTTGGGCTCCTGTGAAGACAACTTCCCCAAAATTTGAGAAGGCCATCTCACCATTTAATTGACCACAAATCATCGCTCAGCAACCAAATGGTTCTGAAGTTGCTACATACGGTTGGTAAAAAGGGTAACAACTTATCTTCATATCTAATTTATAACAATTTTCCCTCTGAAGTAGCTTAATCGTATCCAAATAATTTAGCATGTTGCTTGGAAAATGTAATATCTGTTACGAAAAGATAGTCAAATCTTCGGATTCCAAGTTCTGAATGGCCACATCATTCTAGTTAACTGGTGAGGGGCATAGTAAATTGCAGAAGTGTATCTGGTGTATTAAATGATGGAAATGTGTATATTGTAAACGAATGGTATGATGATCCCAAATCAGAAATTCATGGAAGAGTAGCAATTGTCACCTACCTAGAACTTGATAGGTTGACGATCATTGAAAGCTCTCCCATGCATACAAATTGTTGGTACTATTAGGAAAAAGTTCATTACGCTGTATAATTATCATATCCATGTTTAAATTTAACAAATGGTGTAATCGATATTACTAGAATAGTACGAGTGTTTGCCGAACTGAGCATAGCTCAACTGATAAGACATATTTTCTTTACTAAAAAGTCATGGATTCTAATTCCTTACTCCACATGTTGTTGAACTCGGTTTTTGTATGGCTAAATAAGGTTAAGGTTATTTTCTTAGGTAATAGTTTTGGCAGCTATGTTAGCTATTTTTCCTTCAATTTTGGGTGTTCTGGTTTTTGGTCATTCTACTTAATTTTGGGTTAGATATTTTTTTTGCTCGATTTGGGTTTCCTCGAGTTTTGAGTGATTTATTGAATGGTTTTCATATACTCTTGAGTGTTTTAGGTAATCTCTATGAAATGGAAACTCGAGTAAATAGACTCAGCTTTGTTAATTAATATGATATTTTTCTTCTTATTTGACCAATGACTTCTGCTGAAAATGCCTATTGTTTTAGCCTTCCAAAATATGACAATAGATTAAAAAAAAAAAAATACACATGCTCCTCATATTTGTGTCACGTTCAACACTTTATTTAAACTAACATGCTACAAGCTCGAGTTCATGGATTCATGAGATTTTTAACTCATTAAAATACACTTTTAAATCTCTAATTGTAATTATTGGACTATAGCCAAGAAAGACTCCGTTTAGCTTTTGGCTGGCAAATATGATGATCTTGGCTAAGAATTGCTAGAGAATGACATTGCTGACTCTCTCTAGACTACTATCGATCAACTCTTTTTCTCTAAAAAATTCCAAGCATCCAGTGTGATTTTTCTTTTCCTAAAAAAAAACCGACCCATTTTTCAGCAACAAGATTGATAAAGCTCACAAATTTTCTGCACAAAATTAAGTGGGTTCGGTATGGCTCTTACATTGGTTATTAATTATGAATGAAAGGGCTAAATTATATAAAATATCTCTATATTTTGTATTTTGTTTCAAAAATACATATTTTTTGAGTTCAACATATGAGGGTGGGAATTCAAACTCACGATTTTTTGATCGGAAAGATATGCTTAAACTAATTGAGTTATACTTGGTTTGACTAAAAATTGTTTTCATACTTTCAAAAATTTTAATACTACTCCAACTTTGCTAAACGTTTCAAAATTACTCTTGAACTACAATCCTGTTATAAACTTTACTGAAAAATGAAGTGTTTGTCGATTGAGTTCAACCAAAATTTTGTGTCACTTTCCACGTAGGATACTCATCGGTAATCACCTAATTTTTTTGTGAAGTTTTTAACATAATTTTGATTCAATGATAGTTTTGAAACGTTTAACAAAGTTGAAGGTAGTATTGCAACTTTTGAAAATATAAAGGTATTTTTTAAACAAAGTACAAGATGAGTCCACCAACTTCACCAGCTCTTCCAAAACCAAATTGCCTGATAGGTCTACATCCATCCCTGAATGTCATCAGGTATTGTTCATTTCCTTGCCATTCTTGTCACCTTCACCTGTAATTCGACATACCAAAAAGGAAAAGAAGAAAAAGCCCATTTTATTGCCTTGAAGTTGCTGGGAACAGGGAGGGTGAGAATATAAAAGACTAATATCAATTTGAAATCTTTGTCGGTATAACTTTGCTTCTGGAATGGATGCAAGGAAAATGGATAAGGGTGGTTAAAATTTTGAAGATTATTTTTTACTATTAAAAAGCACTTTTTAAAATTTGAAATACTAAAAAAATAGTTTGAAAAATTCTAAAAATAGATTAAAAAAAAGTATTTCAAATACGTTTAGATGAAATTTTTAACTAATTTTCTTCTAAAAATGCTTATATAATTAGTGTTTCATTTAAAAATAGTTCAAAAGTCATACAAACACGAGCTTCTCTTCTTCTTATTTTCCAAACATTTGTGAATGTTTTTCTAGCCCTAAACTAGTCTTTTATTACCTAATTGAAAATTTCCCGATTTATTCCCTTATATTTGTATTCTTGAGCATTAAAGATTGTTCCAACTCAGTCCATAGATCTTCTTGGAAAAATTTCCACCTAGAGGGTTGCATAGTAGGATTGCGATGAGCGCCACCTCTACGTGTGTCATTGACCTGCTAGCCGATGCTAGATTTTGAGCCTTTAAGCTTGCCCATTCTTTGGCTTGACACAAGAAGCTTTCATTATCTCAATAAAGAAAGCCTAGTAGAATTATGATACAAGCCACTACTGAAACATCAAGGAAACAATTTGTTGTACTCTTTCCCAATCAAAGCTATGTATGACATCTCGTGTGAAAATACATCACGAGTGTACTAGTTAAAAAAATAAATGAATGTCACTATGACTATCCATTTTTGTACCTTTTAATAGTTGAGAATTCAAATTGAAATTTTTTATTTATTTGTTCTTAGGGAAAGAAAGGTTGAAATAAGAAATGTTAGGAATTAGGTACTGAAATGCAGCAGAACAAATCAATAGTCAACTTAAGCCTAAGCTGCAGTAACCTTAAATTTAATTTCTCTTCCACAATTATGATGTAGAGAACAACTCAATAATAATAAAGAAGAAATAATTCACGAAGAGTTAAGAGATAGGAAGATTTACATACTGAGAGTTTATACTAATTCATCTTAATGAGAATGAAGCTATGTCCAGTTCCTGCAAATACAAGTTCCACTAAAATAATGAAGACCTTTACAAATGGATCTCTTACCACGCCACATTACATTCGTCACTCAATCGTCTTTCACGTTCCTACTGCTCTTGGTTAGCAAAACCAAAGAAAGAGCAATCTATGATGAAAACACACACACATATGTGTATACTCACAAGAGAATCAAATATGACATAAAACAATAATATATTTATATAGGGGAGCAACGACGGTTAAGGTTTTCTTAAACTTATCGAGGCAGCTCAATGCTATGGACACCAACGCATGCTTGTTTAGCATAAGTGCCTCGATGTTGTCTTCTCAGACAGCTGGCTCTACAGCAACTCCAAATCTTCTCTCTCTCCACTAGGTCATCTATTAACTTGACGAGTCTTCTAGGAGCAATTCTATTGATGATTAGGCTTCACAATCCCAATAATAAAGTTAATATTTTGTTCTTGTCAAGTATCACTAATAAAAAAAAATCAGAGTCTAATATAGAGTATCATCACAACCATTGGACTGTCAAAATCCTAGAAGTAATAACCATGATAGAAGGTCTGGAAAGGATGCAAACATAAGCTCATAAACCTCTTCACGTGGAGTTGGATGCACCATCAGTCATTAGGCATGTGAATACCTAGGACGTGGATCTCACGGAAGTCACCATGTTCACTAACAAAGTGCTGGACCTTGTGCAGAATTGGTCGGAGATTACATTTACACATACGAAATGAGAAGGAAATAAAGTGTTGCTGATCATCTCGTTGGAAGAGCGATATCGATAGAAATCTCAGAGGGATGGGAAGGAGACACTCTTCCATCTTGGCTTGTATCCCTTGGCTTGTATCCCTAGCAAGGGAAAATCTTAAATATTTTTCCTTCGATATTTTGCCTAAAAAAAATGTGTATATGTATATGTATATATATATAAGAGAGAGAGAGAGAGAGTATCATCAATTAATTAGAAAATGTGAACTCGTTACCATGTGGATAAAAATATGTTGCATAATTAATTTCTTAAAAACGTATAATGATATTGATTGCTTGTGTAATTTAACCAAACTATAGGAATTATAATGAAAATTTTAAAACTATAAACTAATACCTAAGATAGGGTATGAAATTTTGAGTGACGTGTTGAAATAATAAGGAAAAATTTATATTTCGCAAATGTTGGCAAGTTATCATTTACATTTGCTAATCTGAGTATAGCTCAATTGATTAAAAACTTAGAGGTTCAAAACCTCACACTCACACGTTGAATTAAAAAAAAAAAATATATCCGTCACATTTCATATCATTGCAATAATGTTGTTATCAAATTTAAAATTATGGAAATGAAGTTATTTTGGGAAGCGACTTTTGAAATTAAATCTTAGCATATAATTTAAATGTGAAAGCATCTGTATTAATTATAAGTTATTTTTGGAGAAGTTTTAGATTTTTGTAACTTATAGCAAACATGAGCATAACTTCATTGGTAAAGACATATGTCATCGACCAAAATGTTGTGAGTTCGAATTCTTACTCCCACATATTATTAAATTTAATATATATAGTTTTTTTTAATAGTAGTAGAAGAGGTATCCGAGTATCCAAATACACTAAAAAAAAGTTTCTCCTTTCTACCTCGGTTTTCTTTTTCTTCCTTCGATTTTTTCTTTTTTTTGTCCAGAGTAGAGTCGTGCTACTATATATATATATTTCAAATTTTTGTAAACTAACAAACAAAAAACTAACGTGGATAGAAGAACCTATGTGGAATCATTTAAAAATTTACGCCAAAAAGTCATTTCAAGCTTCTAATTCTTAGGGTTTAAACCATCAATTTATCAAAACAAAACATTTTACTCAAAAACTCCAGTGTAAAATCTTGAAAAATCTCTTAATGGAAGACACTGAAGCCCATATCCTACTGAAGCCCATATCCTGCAGAACATTAAACAAGGAATGAGAATAAAGTTCAGGAATAAAAATGATGGTCTTTTAGAGAAAAACAGTCTAACAAAAACTAATTACAAAAGGATTTTAGTTTTTGGGAGTACAAAGCACAAAAGAAAGACTAAAAGAAGTTTTAATCTAAGTTAGAGCTATCCTCGCGAATCTCGTGCGTCACCTATGGTGGATATTTTTCTAATCATGTTCTCGAAAAGAGATTCCTTCGAGCATGAGTCAATAAAGCATTAGCAACCCCGCTTTGTGAATGTCGAAAGAGAGCGATGACAACCACGTCTTTATCCTGACTAGTGTTTTCAAGGCGCAAGGCGCACCTTAAGGCGACAAACTCTTTGATCGCCTTAAGGCGAGAGGCGATAAAAAAGTGAGACCTGAGTGAAGCAAGGCGCAATATATATATATATATATATATAAGTTTTTATTTTATTTATTTTGTTAAATTAT
>JAOANK020000071.1:117400-130098 GCA_026257165.2 Telfairia occidentalis | reverse complement strand
AATTAAATTTTTTTTTTTTTACAATTTTACACATTTTCAAACTATTTTTTATTATTAAAAATTCTAAAAAACATTTTTAATGCATTAAAAGTATTCTTTAAAATTTTAACCAAACATTATTAGTTTTTTTAAAAAAATATTTTTTTCTATTAATAAACTATTTACAAGTTATATTAAATACATCTCGAGAAAAACGTGTTATTAAGCTAAAGTCAATAAATTATTATAAACTAACGATTTTCTCTACCGTTTATATAAAAATTTCCATATAAATTTGACTAAGTGGGATTTATTCTTTAAAAGTAATCCAAGGTTGGATCTCTTCTTCCCGTCGCCATATATTCCTAATAGATAGTAATTTAGTTGTAAATGAATTTTGCAAACTTCGTGGAAAGCCACAAAGGTCAAATTCTTTATTTTTAGTCATTCTTTGAATTCCATTGGTTTTATCATTTTCTATTGCTACAATTGTTTTGAACTCTAATTTTATTTCAAAAATGGGTTAAATTCTAAATTTCCTCTTTGAATTTTCAATAGGATATCTATTTAGTCCTAAATTTTTAAAAGTTTTAAGGTTTAAATCTTATTTTGATACCTAAACTTTTAAAAAGTTCTTTTTCGTCTTTCAATTTTTAAATTTGTTTTATTTTAATTCTTAGACGTATTATTATGAATTTATTTGATTATTATTTCATTTTTATTTTATTATTAAAAAATAAAGGTATTTGATAACCAATTCTATCTTTTTTGGTCCTTCATTAAATTATAACAAAATTTATTACAAAAAGTAGTTTTAAACTTTTTTTTTTCTTCTAACACAATTTTTTCCTTGGGCATATCTCTCTCCATATTTTTTGTCTCTCTCTAAAATTTTCTCCCACAGTTTCTCTCTCACACAAAAATTTTATCTTAATTTTTATTTCCCTTTCTCATACAATGCATTTTCTCATTTTTTTCTCTCAAAATTTAATATTTTTCTCACAAATTAATCTTTCTAAAATTTATTTCTCTAAACTTTTTTAAACATATTTGATATTTCTAAATTTTTGCCTCTATAAATTTTCTTCCTCTCTCTAATTTATTCTTTCATTCTAACTAACAAATATGCCACAGACTTTTTTCAATCTAAAACTTCTCTCTAAATCTTTTCTCATTAAACTTGTCATTTTCTTTCTAAATTATATTTCTTTCTCTAATATCTCTTTTATTCAAACCTTACTCTCTCTAAAAGTTCTAATTTCTCTTTAACATTTATAATTTATCTTTATCTCTCTTATCGATATTCTGTCCCAAACATATATCTCATTTCTCTCTATCTCTCTATCAAATTTTCATCTCCTCATCCTTCAAGATTTCCTCCCTTTCCATCTTCTACACCTAAAGCTCCTCCCTAGCTGTGCACATCCTTTACTCCAACAATTATATATTTTGGTTGTGGAGTTTTCCTCTGAGGGGTTACTCTTCAATAATCCCCATTAACAAGCTCTTGTTGGCTGTCACACCGTATATAGCTCAACTGGTTAAAAACATATCTCATTAACTAAGAGATCATGAGTTCGAATCTCCCTATCTCTACATGTTGTCGAAATCTGTCTTAAACAAAGAAACTTCAAAGAAATTCACGAGTTAAAAAGTTCAAAACGAGTAAGTGTCTTACTCTCTCGATTGAATTTCAAATTGATTGACTCACTCATTTGGTGGACTATTCGTGCTCGGTACCTTGTCTTGACTCTCCTCAGCTGTAGCTTAATGAAGAAAATCTTGTCTTTTGGCCTTCTAAAAGATAACAATATTGGTGCCTTCAAAAGTCATTGTCACACGTTAGACAATGAAAGAACTACATGACATAGAATCACTTAAGATAATCACTTTTGTCACTCGAGGCGTAGTCCCTTAGTAGATCTTCATGCTCAACCTATAGCTTTAGGCATATCATACTTTGTGTTTTCGTGACACCTCAACATCAGCAAAGTCAGATACAACCTTCCGAAATGAAATATACCATATTTCCTCAATTACGAAGAGGCAATTATGAATGAAAACCATGTTCAATTTGAAATTACACAACATTATATGAATGGATGCATATTCTTCTACCAGCATACGAACTGTCTAAAAGTCCTACCCATATTCATACACTCCTCATTTATTTTATTTCCTTGCTCAAGCAAGAAGGCTTTCTGTGTTTGAATTTGAATCACTACCCCAAGCCCTCTCCTTCCAAATCCTCTCCACCTCCTCAAATGTCAATCCCTGTGTCTCGGGAACATACAGAACGACAAACACAAGTGCGAGCACGGCTATGCCTGCAAGGATGAGGAAAGTCGGACCAGTTCCAGCTACTTCGGCGAGCGAAAGAAAAGTTTGAGCCACAATCAAATTTGAAACCCAATTGACTGTTGCTGACATGCCACCACAAACCCCACGATATGCCTCGGGATATATCTCCGAGTTCACGGTCCATGGCACCGGTCCCATACCAGGGGCAAAGAAAGCAATGTAGAGAGCTAATCCAATTACTGCAAGCCATCCATGTAGGGCATTTATAGAACCAGACTGGCCAGTAAAGAATGCCCCAGAAAGAATGGCCAGTGATACTATAACACCAGATAAGCTCGAAATGGCAAGTTTCTTCCTCCCAGCGTGGTCGATCAGGTAGATTCCAAGAGTTGTTCCAGCAGCGTTCATGGCAGCAATGATGAGGGATAGAAGGAGTGCTAACTGGTTGGAACTAAAGCCAGCCATCTGGACGATAGTTGGGCTGTAGTACATTACCGTGTTGATACCAGTGAACTGCTGAAATGCCTGCATAAAAGTGGAGAATTTACCTTGGCGAATTATTTATTCCATCGATTTGAAACTGCTTTTAGTGAAATTATCCTTACACAGGTAAATTTTGAATCTCATTGTAATCAAGATTTTTTTTTTTTTTTTTTTTTTTAAGGTTTGTGCTCACCCTAAGGCCTAGACTCTAGCCTCGGGAGACACATTGCAATCAAGTTCTTCATATAAACAATGTCCCAAAACTGATATGAGGAAATTATGTCTGAAAAGTTGGAAGGGCAATAAAGTACCAGTACAAACACTTTGAGGTATCATGGTCTACTCAAATTTAAGAGTATGATAGAACATAAGAGAGCTTTAAGCACATAGTGGAAGAACTATAATGTTTGGGATTAATTACACTAACTAAAAAGTAACGCTCTTTAAAATTATTAATGATGTTTGGCTACAAAAAAAAAAAAGAAAAAGTTATTGAAAATTTTAAAAGCACTAAAATCTGTAGTGAAATGTTTTACTGAAAGAAGCACTTTGTATTTTTCAAAAGTGCCTATAAGTTCATTTATAAACACTATTCTCATGAGCATTCCAAACATACTTTTAGTCTTTGAAATGCATTCAAGACAATAAATAATGAGCCCTGACTAAGTCAGGCAGTGTACCTGAAGTCCAGCTCCAGCCAGAAACGCAAGTCTGATCTCTTTTGATTTAAAAACATCCAAGTAGCTTACATTTTTCTTTTTATGCCGTTCTTCCTCTAATTGAGAAGAAAGGTAATCAATCTCATCTTCTAAACGAGGAAAATCATAAATTTTAGAGAGCACGGAAATGGCTTTAGCTTTGTCATCCTGCACATCATGAATATGATGTAAAACTAAATACGTGAAAGAAAAGAATGAATGTCAAATTAAAGATAATAGTTATATGTACCT
The DNA here is from genome assembly GCA_026257165.2 of Telfairia occidentalis. NCBI lineage: Eukaryota > Viridiplantae > Streptophyta > Magnoliopsida > Cucurbitales > Cucurbitaceae > Telfairia > Telfairia occidentalis. The sequence goes on along the minus strand of JAOANK020000071.1, from coordinate 126,385 downwards.
TCAAAAAAAGCCATCTCGGAGACTCTGGCAGACAAAGCATTAAAGCAAACTGAATCACAGCTGGGACACCTGAAACTCCTAGCATCCAACGCCAAGTTCCAGGGACCTAACCAAGTGTCACCACTTCAGAGAGTCACTATGACATTTCAAATCCAGAAAGAGAGCGTGCTGGACTATTTGTGCCACAAAAGAAGTTTTCCACATCCAGAACTAGGAAATATTAAGCCTTAATATTTTTTCCAGATAATGAAGTATGCAAGAATTCTCTGAAATTCATAACTGGTTGATGTGGAGTAACCAACAAGAGAATGTTCTTTAAAGGTGTCTTACTGATATAAAAATCAGAACCCACGGTAAGGTTCATGAGAATCCTCATTCATCATTAGTTACATCAGCCCAATAATAAAACTTCTTTACTCAAGTTTCTACCCGTACACGACAATTTTATAAGAAAATTTATGTTTTTAACAAGTACAAGAAATTTAGTGAAATTGAACGATTTTAAAGTTAAAAGATCTAATAATGACATTCAAAGAGCTTTGAAATAAAACATTGAAATATTTATTAGTTTCAACAAAGAATGTTTATGGTCTTCTAATGGGCATCCAAACAAAAGCTAGGAAGATCATGGACAACTTAACTAGGAACTTGATCCCCTTCGCAGGATAAAGCTTCAAGTTATAATTTTTCCCAATCATCACTACCTTCCCAGATTGATAAATGAATGTAAAGAAAAAGCAAACAAATCTTTAAAATGAAAACCATAATTTTATACCTTCAATTAGAGGGGGAAAAAGTGAACACTCCAACTAAGAAACTTCTTTTCACACACACACACACACACACACAAAAAAAAAAAGAAAACCCTATGAAGACAGGGTGATAGACAATTACAACTGAAAGAATGGAACAGATTCCTTCACATGTTACTCAGTTGAAATCTTAAATTAGCATCCCGAAATTCTATCTCGATGCCGCCTCTTCAAACTGCAAGATGAAAACCTTTCATTCCAGTAGATTATAATGTAATGAACATCAATAGCACAAATGGTTTGGCAATGCACTACAAACTAAACTACCCTACAAAATTATGGCTCAACAAAAGCCTATGCATCACATAGTGATAAAGAACACAGAGTTGGGTCAATTCTGGTTTTTATGTACATGTATTTTCATAACTGTTCAAGTTTTTGGTAGTGTTTTGGTGCAATCGAGAGTTTTGGCTTTATTTTTTTTCCTTAATCCAAATAAATAATAACCATGATACAACATAGTGAGACCATACTAGTAAAAAATAACCCTGCCCACGCTTCTTATCCTTACACGCACAGCTTTTGTGAAGCCCTCTTTTTCCCTCTTGTTGGGGGGAACAAATAAAAAATTGTTACTCAGTTTTGATTCATGAAGTAAAGAAAATATTGAACATATTCCTGATATTTGTGAAGGTATCAGAATCTCGTGTCTGAAATAAGAAGGTACAAATGAAAATAAATATTGAATATATCGCAGGTATTTCTAAAGTTCACTAGTTTGAATAAAGAAGGTACAAATGAAATTTTAGATACATAAAACTCCACTTCCATACTGAGTTTTTGCGTAATTCAAGATCTTAAATTATAATAATTTAGAGAAAAATCAAGAATTTGTATTGAGATTCCAACAGTCATGAAAACTTTCCTAAATAGCTCAAATTTAACCCTAAAAACTCTGAATAACCTTCTTTTTCACTGTTCTACGTCAGAAGGCAATGGTAAATTGTCTAGATAAACATATTTACTGAATGAACCTACTTTATAGATAAGTATGCGTGTGTTGGTGTGAATTTCAAAGTCAACTTTGAATAATTGTTTCAAATCATATATATCAGGGCACCTCCGGTTCGACATACAATTTCTAGAAAAATATTAGAAATAGGCTGTACCAACTTCAGTAATCATTGAAAAAAAGAACAATTATCAAGATAAAACATGGACCCTTTGTTTATCAGCACTTTTGATAGGTTTACATATGCAACATCTATTATTATTGTTAATACCTTAAACCTATGTGATATGAACCTGATATGGTGGAGGCTGACATGACAAAAAGTTTGCATATTTTATCCGATATCTCCATAAGGGAACATTAGCTGTACCAGGTTCTCTTTTTGGAGGTTTCCTTCCAGAAGGTTGCTGTAGGTGTCACCGATGCATTGTGGGGCAGATATAGCAACAATGTCATACTTATCGTGTTTCTTGGAGCCTGAGTCAATGTTGGAAACTTCAAGTACCATTTCTGAGAGACCATTCAGTCCTAAGGTAATTAACTCAAGTCATATTCCACAGAAGCAAGGGACTGGTATCAAACTTTATGCAGGAAATATTCCTGCTGCCCCCTTTGCTACAAGGAATTTGAATCTATGCTCCACATCTTCACCACTTGTGATCATGCTAACAATTTTTGGAGTTCAACACAAGCACCTTCGGGTAGGCCCTTGTCATCCGGGTGATACTTTTGCCATTCTTTCCTTGGTTTTAATGGGCCACCCTTTTAAAAAGGAGAAAAAGGGTCTGTTAAATTTTGTGAGGGATTTCTTTTGGACTACATGGTTGGAAAGGAATTCCCACATTTTCAACGACAAGCAGTGTAGCTTTGATAGCTTCCTTGGCAATCTCTCCTTTTCAACCCTCTCTTGCTGTATATCGACACCTCCGTACTTATAGTTTGAGTTCTCTTATTGCCAATTGAAAAAGGTTTTTGTAATTTCTCTCAACTTGGGGCTCTTCTCCTTTTTGTAATCATTTCACACATCACTGAAATGTTTTTTTTTTCCAAAAAAAGTAAAAGTGCAGGAAATATTCAACACTACAATTAGTACAGTCAGTGCTATTTTCATGGTGATGGAATCTACCAACTTTATTTGTGGCCCCTAGTAGCTAAAATTATGGAGTTGCAGCATGAATTTCCAGAGAAAATTTTTGATGGAAAAGATGAAGATTTGTGGCCCATAACATTTGTGCGAGCTCTAGAGGACAGGAAATGTTTCGGAAATGTATTAGGAGTCAGTGTAACTCAGAGGGTGATTACATGTCCTGCATCTTGACAACAAAAATGTTTCGGAAGCAGAGTAATGATAGGGTTATAATGGCCTAATAGGTTGATTATTAGGAGAATATTTGTCATTTTTGTAGTAAGTTTGTTGGAGAAGGGTGGTTATAAATAATTTGGTTAGGGAGTTGGGAGTTAGGCAACGACCTTACTTGAACAGGATCTGTTCTATAGGTTGTACAATTGTATCCTTGAGTTCTAAGGAGTTGGGAGTTAGGCAAAAATTAAAATTGGGAGAGAACGGGGAAGGATCTAAGTTTTTTCCTCAATTTTGTATTACGTTCATTGGATCAATATTAATATCAGTTTGATTCATATCACATGGCAAAACAAGAAGCAAGAATTTGTGAAGAAATACAACTAAAAAGAATTGTCCCAGACTTGAAAATAAATATGAATCAAGCAGCAATAAAGTATGGCAAAGACCCTCTTCATCACGGCACATCAAGCATGTGGAGATTCATCGTCATTATATAATATAAGGATATAAGGAAGATTTATTTACCAATCTACACCTCAACCAATCTCCAATCGATGAACGATGCTCTTTTGAACTGGTCATGAAAATCTGAAGACCAAGTTGGGTCTTTTATATATATACCATTCAACTTAAAGTGGGTGTGGAAGTTCAATCCATGTTTTTCTTTCAATGAACCTACTTTTTCCTTGGTCCACCTCAAGCCCGTAACTTTACTTGACCAAATCAAATTCACTGTCATATTCTCTTACCTAGACCTTCAACAGCCTGCTTATACCTTTCTTATATGTTCATTTTTTCCCTTATAGGTTTAGAGCGTTTGGTATTTTTCTTTCTTTGGTTTTAACACATAATAATTTTCCTTCTTTGTTCTTCCGCTCAAGTCTAATAATATTGGGCTGTACATAACCTTGAATATACAGAAAAACACATCCCATTTATTCCAAAATCGTCAATAATTAAGTCAAATCTTTTGCAGATTTTTATGGTACTCATAAGAGTTTCCATATCTCAGTTATGGCCTATGAATCTCTGATCTATAATAATAAATCTGATTTCCTATGTTCAGTTCCAGATTATTCAAGTCCAACAACAATCTACGGTGATGTGAGTTCTATTAAACTCTTCTTGTTTTCCAATAACTTTTAGGTCATTCTAACAATTGATAAAATTCATTTAAAAGCATTAGCAGAAAACAGGCCAAAGATTGCTTCACTAATGCACACGATCAAACAAGTGCAAAAGCAGAAAGAAAAAAAAACACAATAAACATTTCATCCAGAGTTAGTTTCATGATCAACATTAGAAAGCCATGCCTTTTACCATGTATATACAATTTTCCTTCTTATAGAGAAGGAAGCTAAGTCAAATCATACAAACGCAAGAGAGGTGGTAACGATAGGCCTAACCTGAGTAAATGCAAGATTTATGAGGTAGGAGAGAAACTGTCCACCAGTTATCATTAGCACATTAGTGCTGACTAGTCCTCCTCTTATTTCAGATGGGGATGCTTCTGCAATGTATACTGGAGCCGTAACGGATGCCACACCCACGCCAAGGCCAACTAGGAACCTTCCCACTATAAGAATATATGGATCTGGAGCTGCAGCCATTACAATAGCGCCAAGTGCAAAGAGAACGTCAGAAAGAAGAGTTGCCTTCTTCCGTCCATAAACATCGTTAATCCAACCCCCAGCAGCAGCTCCAACAATTGCACCAAGCAAAGCCATACTCACAATTGTTTCCTGCCATTTTTTCATAAATCAAGATTCCTCTAGAAAAAAGAACCATGTATTATGGGGGTGGAGCGAAAAAACCTGAGGGGATGATGTTTGGCTCTCAGTTTTAGTAATCATGGGGTTAGGAAGTCAAGGTTTGTTTAATCAGAATTTGAATTGTACTTAGGTAAGTATAGCCAATGTTTGGTGTGTAAGTTTATGATTTACAAAAGGATTTTTTTTTTCCTTTTTTTCTTTTTTTTGAGTTCAACATGTGAGGATGAGGGCTTGAACCCACGACACCTCTTGGTCGGGGACATATGCCTCAACCAATTAAACTATGCTAAGGTTGGCAAAAGCCTATGTTTATGTACCATGAGTAAACCTATGAAATTAACAAACCTATAGCCTGGTATGAACAAACCCACATACTAAATGCAGGCTCACCTTCTTAATCTTGGGTTACTCAACAGTCTAAACTTAACCCATGAACAACATCGACAAAGAGGAAGGGACAGAGAGACAGGAGAAGTGAGACAAAAACAGAAAAAGAAAAGGCAAAAAAATAATTTTCAGAATTCAGGATTTTTACCTGTAGGAAGCTACTCTTTTTGACAGCCTCAAAATCATCTTTAATATAAAGAAGAGCTCCCGATATCACACCTGCAATCAACATTGATTCTTAGCCTAGAACTAGAATCGAAGACAGCTTAAAAGTAAAAAACCAGTAAAATAGAGAAAACAGGGCAAATTGTGGATCCCATTCAAAGATGCACTTCGTATTCCACAAATGAGACTTAATCTGAACTTTATTTAGTACACGGTTCACTGTGTCTTAAAATCACAAAACTATTACATTTTCAAAATTGAAAGAAACAACAACCAGGAAGGGGACGAGGTAAAATTTTGTTTGCAGTGTAACAGCTAGACCTCTGTTTGGATGCACTTTTACATCAGAAAAGAACTATGTTTCAAAGTTCTGTTACAGGGTCAGAATAGGAACTAAATCAAAAGAGAGTATTCAGAAGACCATCCTCATAAAAAGGGTCATGCCGAACACCTGGTGTCTAGGAGAGGATGAAGAGCTTAAAATATTCAAGAACAGACCATTAATCCATCGAAACTTGGAATAAAGTGGATCGCAACATAAAGCTCATGACGTGCCTACCAAAAGAAATTATCTAATCAAAACAATTATAGGGTCATGTGACAGATCATTATCTGTATTCCACATAAACGAACAGAATAATTGGATAAACGGAAAGGGAGAAAAGCAAGAGAAGAAAATTCTATGAACTCTTTTATTTGAAGATACTTGATAACCAAAATTTCTACCGAATGAATATTAGCGCCAAAAAAAAAACGATCCTTCCAAGTTCCATCTCATAGCAGATTCCATGTACTGTGGAAGAAAATAGAAATGGGAACTCTCCATCTATTCCATAAACTGAATACAAGATATATGTATATACGAAGTTAAGTGCCATTGGAAAATTCCATGTTTACATAAGGAAAAAGACGAACTGCACTAACAAAAGGCAGATGCTTCGAGCACCTCCGGAATGAAAGATTCCGATCAGTTGAGGGAGAAAAGGGATAAAATCATGGTCGACCTGATTTACAAACAAAGATAACATAAAACAAACAATAAACAAGAACATAAAAAATTATAGACATAATTCAAAGAAGAAAAAGGGTTGGTGGATTGAAAATTGTTTATGACCTGTATCGTAGCCGAAGAGCAATCCACCAATCCCAGCAACCACCGTCAATCCGAGCACATAAGGATTCTTAAAATAATACATTTTCCTCTCAGGGTAGATATCCAAGTACCCAGAGCTTCCGGGCAAGGACTCAAGCGTCAGGGTCATCGTTTCCAAAATATAATCCGAACTTTGAGAATCGAAGTGATTCTAGTTCGGGTCAGAAAAATCCAGTAAATTCAAGTATTCAACGAGCTACAGAAGCCAAAACTTGGATTCTCGATGGGAATTGGAAATTATTGTTGAAATCAAAACCTATGGCAGCTGAACGAGAACCCCCAAGATTAAAAAAGAATTGGGGGGGTTCAATCGATCAGCGAACCACAAAGATTGAGGAAAATGTATAACTAAGAAAAATCTTTGAAGCTGGATGAAGTGAAAGAGCATTAATAAGGCAGAATTATATGAATAGAAATTAGAATAAAAGAAATGTGGGAAATGGATTTTTCCTTTTTAAGCCTAAGATCATTGGTGGTCGCAAATTGATTAAACGAACAAACAGAAGTTTTCCCAACAAAACGAACAATTCTTTCTTTCTTTCTTCTTCTCTCTCTCTCAAGTCTCAACGAAAATATTCAAATGTGATCTCACCTGCCGTCAGTCACAGACAAATATACAAGCATTGCATCGATGACAGAACACGTACCCAAAAAACAACAAAAAAACAGTTCTTTTTTAGATTTGTCAGAGAAAATTTAGAGGAATATAAAATAATATTAATAGTATGGATGCATGAATAAAGCAACCTAAAACAACTTTGGTTAAATTACGTCTAATAGATTTCTGAACTTTAAAAATCATCTAATAACAAACTTACAAACCTTAATAATTTTTAATTTCATGTTCAATTTTAAAATTGTCTAATAAATCTCAGAATTTTCAATGTTGTGTTCAATAAATCTTTTAGTCCTTGTATGTTCAAATTTGTAACAATTTAGTTTTTGAACTTTAATAGGTAACAAATTTAGTCCATATACTTTTAAATTTGTAACAATTTAGTTTGTGAAAATTTTCATCAAAATGAAGCGTCAATTCTATTATGTAATCATTTAATTTTTATAGTTTATAAAAATATTTGTTCCCTAATCATTTTTTCGATCTATATGTTAGAAACCTCATTAAATTCTAATAACATTTTTCACGATAGGGACTAAATTGTTATAAAATTGAAAGTACATAGACCAAATTTGTTACATATTATAATTCAAGAACTAAATTGTTAATTGAAAATAAAAGGACTAAATCATTATGAATTAAAGTTCAGGGATTAAATTGTAACATGATTGACAATAGGGACCAAAAGTGTTTTTTAACCTAAAAAAATTATAGATAAATAACAAGTATATGGGTAGATATAAACTTATCACAAAATTCATGAACTTTTATTCATATCCCATTAAAGGTAATTATTTGAAATTTTAGATTCTTTTATTTATATGGACAACTAATTAAACTTCAATATTCTTAATCATTATGTTGCTCAACAAAATATTCCTTTGTCAATTTAAATATAGTTCAATTTATTAAAAAATGAGTAACCTCCTCTGTAGAATCTCTTTTGGTGGGAGGGTTTTAAAAAGCAGAATGAATTTGGATTTTGAAGCCCATGTTTGGTTGAAGAGTTCAATTTATTTGCTTGAAATTTTTTTCCCCTAGGCATTAAAATAAGCGGGGGTTTGAGTTTTACCTATTAGAAGGGTATGCTACAAGGTATGTTGATCTCTCTTTCTCCTTCTTCTCCTCCTCTTCTTCTTCTCTTCTTGCGGCAAGATCTAGGATTGTTTTTTCGTCCTCTCCTCCTACTGCGCTAGATCTGGTTTTTTTTTGTTCATTTTTAAAATTTTTGGTGTAATTTTGATTTCACAAGCAGATCTTAGGGCTGTTTTGTTTTGTTTTGTTTTTTTTCTCCCCTTCGATCATTCTACTTCCTCAATCTAGTCTTTTTTAATGCATTTTTTTAATAAAATTTTTGGTATATTTTTTTTTATATCTTTAGTAGATCTAGGGGAGGTTGTGCCTTCTTTTTTTTTTTTTTTCTCTCCTTAGCTTGCTGCTTGATCCTTCTTCTTCCTCGATCTGGTGTTAATTTTTTTTTTTGTGTTCCTTTTTCCATTTTTGGTATAATTTCGATTTATTCCGTAGATCTAGGGGTTGTTTTGTTTGTTTTTTTTTTACAGTTTTTTTCTCCTCAGTCTACTACTTTATCATTCTTCTTTCTTGATCTAGTATTTTGTGTGTGTGTGTGTTTTTTTTAAGTTTTGGTACATTTTTTTATTTCTTCATGGTTTACTACAAGATTTAATAGTATTGACGACGTAAAAAAATGTCGCCAAAACTTAAAAAAACATTGAAAAGTATTCTTCTCTGTTGGGGTTGATGCCCTAAACCTTCGTGGTCTTGTAATTTTATTCAAATTATTTATTTAATAAAATAAGAGTTA
>JAOANK020000071.1:106470-117300 GCA_026257165.2 Telfairia occidentalis | reverse complement strand
TATTATAAATATAACAATTATGTAGATATCCATAACCTCCATGAGTTACACAATTCCACATTCATTCTTCTCTTTATTACCCATTATACCATGAAGGTTACACATTTTGAATGATGTAACCTACACCATTGTAAATCCTATAAATAGTGGTTGTATGAGATATTTGTAAATCACAACTCAATAAGAATTCTCTCTTCCTCCCTACTTTCTTCTCTTCATTTTTTCCTCTTTGGTGTTCTTATTGTTCTTGTTTTGTTCTTATTTTGTGTTCATTTTATAATAATTCTCATGTAATTGAAATCTATAATATATTTAGTTGAGGCATCAATCAAAAGAAATTGGACCCAATGTAGCACAAGATGAAGGATTGCACAACTTCAGATCAAGACACAATAAAAAGACAGAAATAAATGAAGGTGGAAGTTACTTCAACCCTCAATGAGCTTTTGTTCTCTACCATTTAGAGTGGTGTTTATATATTTAAGGATGGTGAACTGATAAGACTTCAAGTTAAAAGCATGGTTGGTATAACTTTTTAAAAATATTTATTATATAAGTATTTTTAGAAAAAAAAAATAATTAAATACTTAATTTTAAAAAACTTTAAATGTATTTTAGATATTTTTACTTATTTTCACACTATTTTTTATTATTAAAATTCTAAAAAATATTTTTAATTAATTAAAAGCATTTTTTGAAATTTTAACCAAATACTGTTAATTTTGGGAAAAAAAATATTTTTTTTATTAATAAACAATTTAAAAGTTATACCAAACACACTCTTAGTTTTTTGTAGTTAGATTTTAGTCCTCTTTTCTTAATCTTAATACTAGTTCTTTTCTTATCTTAGCTCGTTGCTTGAGATAATTAGAACAAAAACAAACCTATAATTTAGACTTATTAACCTACTCAATTGCAAGTCCAAATGCCCAAAAAAAAAAAAAAACATCATCAATAGATAAAATTAACAATGAAGATATTGTCACTCACTTATATATTTATAATCTAATTTTTTGTTATTATTTTTTAGTTCAATAACATGTGGGGGTGGAAATTCAAACTTCTAATCTTTTGGTCAATGATACATACCTCAACTGCTTAGGTGGACCAACAATTTTTTAATTAATACCAATATCAATTGGTTCAATTTTACAAAAATTGGAAAGAAAAAAGAAGGTATATATTTCCTCCATAAAATTAAAAATAGAAATTTATACTTGAAAGAAAAGGAAGTGCTAGAAGGTTCCACTTTGTTTTTTCATTATTTGATATTGTGTAAATGTATATAACGTTATCTGTTTGGAAAAATAAATAAAACTTTATATCTTCAATTATTAAATAAAGACAAAAAAAACTACCAAGCCTTTGTATCATGGGGGAGAATTTGTCTGTGAATGTGGACAGCCTGCCAATTTGGATAAGACCCGAAACTCTTTTTCTATTACATTTAAGAGATTTTGTCTGATGGCTACTAAATATCAGATAGTTTTCATTTTGTTCTGTCCTTCCACTTTTGTGTTCATTTTGTTTTAGACTTTAAATTTTGATTAAATTATCAATTTAATAATAAAAATTTGAACTTAAGTCTCTATTTAATTTTATAATTTTGAAAGTCTTATTTTCATCCTTATGATAATTTTGTCCAAGTTCATACATTACAATTGTCGTATTGGATATATAGTACTTTTTTTTATATGCATGACAATGAATTAATGTTACTATATATGTAGTTGACTATTTTAGTATAATGCATTAAGATTTAAAGTTTAGTAAGAAAAAAAAAAAAGAAAAAAAAAAAGAAAGAAAGATCATCGGTAGATTTTCATGTTAGTAAAAATGATTTAAGAATGAATGGTGAGATTTAATAAAATTATAGAGAATATGAATTGAAAATTTTTAAAATCTTAGATATCAACTTAACGCTAAGCCCAAAGTTGTTGGAGCTAAACTAAAACGTTTAAGAACTATAAATATTCATTTAAAAGTTTAAAACTAAACTCAAAATTCTAGAGATAAAATTAATTGATATTTTGAACTTAAATTTATAATTTAACTCTGACTTCCTAATGTTAGTCGGTATATTTTTCCTTTTTACTTCATTTTAAATTGATATTTATTTTTTTTTGCTATCATTTGTTTGTTACATCATATATCTTATAAGTCAACTTTTGTCTAACTATCATGTCACATAATCATTTAGTTAACAATATTAATTGTTATGAGAGAAAATATCAGAACTCAAAGAGATGTGAAACTCTATTGCTGAAGTCTAGTGCAAAAACCAAAGTGAGCACCAGATGCGCTTCATACCATGTCGAAAGGAAGAGGACCAAGAGAAGCCCGATTGAATTAGGCAAGCAGTCCCAAGGGAAGCTCAATGTCATGGCTAAGCACCCTTATAGGGGCCATGGAGCTTGGCCATGTGACCGAGCAACCCTGTTTAGGGGGCACCCCATAGGTTGTGCCAACAATGGCCTATTTCAACCTCAATGGGTCAAACTATCTCTCTTGAGGTGTGTAATTTGCAGACACAACAATAGATTTCTAAAGACTGCCCATGTAAAGTCCTAGATAGAAATTTTCTATAAATAAGAGAAGCGTTCTCACTTGCAAGGTACGCATATAAACTTAATTTTTGCCTAAACTATTCACAAAATTGATCCTAATTTAAGTGTTTGATCTTATTTTGAGTATTGAAGTATGTAAGCACCGCACTTGCACTATGTTTTTCTTTTTTGTTTTGCAAGCATAACTCAACACAATTTTCTTACTTCAAATCAAATTCACCGTCGATACAAATTTAAACATCAACATTAATGATAAAAGATAATTTAAGCACAACTTAACTTATCAAGTATCGATAACCCTCCTTTAACCATCATAAACTTGAATCTTCACATTTTTTTTCTTTTCTTCTTCTCCTTCTGAGTTCAACAACATGTGGGGGTAAGAATTTAAATTCATAACCTTTTAGTCAGGAAGATATGTCACTAGTTGAGCCATATTTGATTTGACTTATTTCAAGGGTTTTAAGGAATGAGTTTAGGATAAGCATTTTCTAAACCCAACTAATGTGTCACGCAAAGATTATTGGTTTTTTTGTTTTTTGGTTTTGAAAGGGATTTTTACTTTTCCAGTCATTAGAAGAATCAAATGTATGTCTTCCAATAGGAAAAAAAGGGGAAAAAAGGTTGTGGCGGATAATTCTTCTAAGGAAAAAAAAAAGTATGCGTGATGAATGATGAGATAAAGACAGGCACCTAAGAAACACTGGAAAGGCACATGGCCTACGGCCTAATATTCCAAGCTTAATGATTAAATGTGTGTTATTATTACATAATAATAATTTGATTTTTATGATTTGAACCTAGTTTCGATCTAATTTTTATAGTCGAATTTAGTAGTGTAAACTTATAATTCATGTAGGAGCATTAATGGGGGTTGGAGATTCGAATTCATAACCTATTGATCAAAAGATTTGGTTCCAACTATTTCTTTCTATTTTTATTTAACCTTAAATCTCTATATAGTTAATTAATACAATTAACCAGATAAAAAATATCATATAGAAATAAGTAAAAAAAATTAATATATAACTATCAAGCTAAATCATAAGAATGAAATTGAAATTATGTCGAAACTATTCCAACTAAGAATCAAATTCTTATCTCCTAGATATTTAATATTTCGTTTAAAATTTTTTAATTCAAGCTTATCACTTATGACATTGGTTTATCATTATTTTATGTATAAATTATAAAGGTAGATAAAACTTCATACTCAAAATAGAACTAAAGAAAAGACACCTTCCAAACACAAATCGAGAGCACAATTTGGGAGAGTCCATCATCCAACGGACACCTTCTCCAAAGTCCAACTAGACCGTTCTAGATCTTCAATCATCATAAAATAAATTCGGTAAAAATTTCCATCTCGACCCTAAACTTAGGTATGCCCTACAATTTTAACCCTCTAATTCACACATTAATTTCAACAAAAAAAAAAAAAAACAATTTGAAATCTTTGTAAACTTACTAGTTTGCGCGAAGTTAAGTTTGATTAATCCATAACTTAATTATTAAAATAGTTTGCTAACTCACAAATTTCAACAAAAATTTAGTTCTAATGTCATTTTTTTAATTCCATTTCTATCTTTTTTTATTCTTTATGTATGTTTTATAATCATTAAACACATATGAGAATATATATTTTTTTTTAATAATGTTTCGAACAAAAATTTATCGGAAGTAAAAAATTTCAGCACCTTTTCAAGTTTAAGATTAAGATTGCAATATTTATTTAAATTTGAAGTTAAATTTGATGAAATTGAAAGTTTAGAGTAAAAATTGATAACTTGACAAATTTAGGAATCAAAATTGATTTTTTTTCAAAAATTTTAGTCCAAATTCTATATGCACATTTATCGTATTTATAGGCACATCTTACACCAATTTGTACCACATTGTAAATAAACAACTTTATTAGCAGAAAATAGGCAACAAAGAAATTGAGTTCAGAAGTAGATGTCTTAATTATTGAACTACTCTCATCTCTAGTAATCCTAATTTAGAATTTCCATGAAGAGGCCAGTAAGGGTTGAGTAAAGAAGGTGCTCCTCTCAATTCATTTTAGATTAAAAAAATTATATAAAAAGTTTAAGATTTTATAGATTTTTCTCTAATTTGTTCCCCTAACAAATTTATAGGCTAAATCATGTAAAGTACCCCATATTTAAAGTCATAATATAAAATTTTGTCCATCCCTATTAAAATTTCAGCTCTGAATGTGGGAGAGGGATACGAGAGATTGACCATCAGTTTTTATCATATAACCATGTTCTGGCTACATTACAAGAATATGGTTTATTACCGAAAAAAATAATAATATTAATAATAATAAATAAATAAATAATATAAAATTTCAAGAACATTGAAGTATTGGGTGACAACTATATTTTTATCTAAATATAAATTGTGAACTCGGATAGCAGAGACCAAAATTGAGCAATATTGAAATTTGGAAAGGCAAAAGTAGTATATTTTGAAACATAGAGACCAAATAAAATGAAAACCTCAAACCTAATAGACCAAAAAAAGATATTCTCTTTATTTATAAGAGAAATTGTTTACATGAAGTCCTAGAGGTTTAAGACACGTACGCTAACAATATTTAGGAATCGTGCGAACACATACATGGTAGATGTTGGGCATTAAAGTCAATCGATTAGGGTTTTATCAATGAACTATTATTAATTTGAAGGGAGTTGAGACTTAATTGGGGCACTAAGGCTGGGTGGAAAGGATTTACCCGTTCTAAGCTTAAGGACTGTGCGTTGGGATTCATGTTTGGACATGTTGAGCTATTCAACCACCTGCTGCTGTAGAACCAATAGCAAGTTTGGTTTAAATGCATAGCATGCTAGTAAGGAAAATTTAACGTTGTTGTGAAGTTGAGGTTCAGAAATAGAACATTTAACTGCATTCAAAGAAGAGCCAGAAAATGCATTACATACATAATAGTTTCACCAAAAAATGACCATTCTCATCGACGAAAATTGAGGCTACATAAGTCAATCCACTGTTTTTCCATTCTGTAATGGTGATTCCGAGTTGGACCCAGAAACTGTCTAGTTTTGCATTGCCACAGATTTTTCTTTGAACAATTTGAGGCTAAGCGCATGAAGCATTGCTCTCGAGTACTGCCGAGAAGCCATTTTCCAATCCATCCCTGTGGTTAGCATTGCCTTGAACTCTCTGTAACTAATTCGACCATCCTACCAGGCAACAAGTGACATAATCAAATCAAATGAATACGAGTAAGTTTGAGATGACTTTTGAGAGTAGTACTTTTAAATGAAACATTTTTTTTCTAGAAACACTTTTTAAATATGTAACTAAAACATTAAGAAAAGTTTGAAAGTAATAAACTAGAAATACCAAACTCACTCATTAACCAAATGAAGTGAAAAATAGCCATTTTAGAGATAGATACCTTATCTGAGTCAACATCAGAAATGATATCTTGGATCACCTTCTCACTGTCATCCATTAAGGCTTCTCTCAGTTCATCATATTCAATGTACCCATTTTGGTCCTTGTCAAAGAAACTGAAAGCTTGAGTCAGAAGCTCATCAGTGCTCATCTTTCTTAGGTGAATGGACATTGTTGCGAACTCCTCACAGCTTAGCGTTCCATTCCCATCCATGTCCGCCTTATTCATGGAGAAGAAAAGCCTCGTTAGAATAGTAGACTGATAATTTTGATCTCAGATATTGGTTATATAATCGTCATCTTTTACTGACAGTTCATTATTTATCAAACATGAAAAATGGTTCGATCCTCTTATTTGAATTTCTCAAATCGAGAGATCCACAAATGATCAACCATGTGGGAGCATCAATATCTCTATTAGAACCAACTGAATATTTGTAGAGAAAATAGAAGCCATAGTGCGCATGAAAATGACTAATTTTTCTGGAGATATCAAGAAGGTTCTGAATAAATATCTCAAATTACTTTAGAAATATCTTAGACTTGAATAATAAGAAGCATGTCCCTACAGTTAATGCAAGCGAGTGAAGTAAGGGTAAAGGTATATAAGAGTGTCTACCCATCCAACAAACTTTTGGGGTGTGAGGTTTAGATTTGGAAGAAACTTACAGCATCCATCAACATCCGCACATCTGGGTCGGGAAGAGAATGTCCAATCATATGCAGACCATTCTTCAGCTCTTCAAAAGTCAAATCTCCATTTTTATCAGTGTCCATCATATGAAACATTCGTCTGATCCCATCCATTTGCTCATCTGACAAATGATCAGCCACAACCTGGGCCCAGAAATTCATTCATCAATTGACAAGTTATTGAAGAGAGAATTTGATTAAGTAATGTATGCTCGAGTAAGAGAGGATATGTGACAAACTTACTCTAAGTACTTTCTTCTTGAACTTATTCATCACAGTGAATTGCTTGATCCTTATGCCAACATTTTCTCCCAGTGAAACATTACGAGCCTGGCTTTTGTTTTGTATCCACGGATGTTCTTCATGTAATAAAACAAGACGACCAGAAAATTTAATTTATCATTTAAGTTTTAATTCTTCTCTTTATTTCAAAGTTCTGCATGAGCTCCATGTTTAGTGAAAGAAACAAAAACAAATGGTGAAAATCTTCCACAAAAACGAGGCAAGCAGTAAATTTTCCATGAGCTTCAACTCGTGCAAACCATCTATCTCAGTAGGAACAGACCAATTTCTATAATTTTTGCCAACTTAAAAACATATAGATGCTAATTAAATCTTGTGTAATAATAAGGAAAAAAAATTATTTTTACCTCTCTACTTAGTGAGTCAATTTTAGCCTCAACTTGTCAAAACTTGAATAAGGGGTGAAAATTAATACCTCTTTCAAAACCTAATTAGAAAATTAGGTGAGAACCAATCACAATAAATCACTTGAAATACAATCAAACTACCAAACTGCTAAAGCCCAACACAAAAATATTCCAATGTTCCACATCCACCACCATGATGGTTATAGCTATTATGACACTGAACTTATTCATATTACTTGGTCATTTCTAACTATTGCACGAGCCTAGGTCATTTCAATTTACAACCCTCATGGACAAAGTAATCAGGAATTCTGACAGGAGAGTTAGACCCTTTCCTTCTGCAAAAGATAGTTCATTGATGTTCATTATTTTGATCCCAGTTTTCTGTTTCCTTTTTCATCCTATTTATATTAATTCAAAGTCCACTCACCCTTTAACGGCTCATAGTATGCATTTTTCTGATCCTTAATATTGAATTTAATTTAAAACCTAGAGATACTCCGTTCAGGATTTGGAGAAAAACAAGGAAAAGAAAAATATTATTGAAATGGATTAGGCATTAGAGTCCATACCAAGTACTTCTTCAACAGTCATCCGACTATAAGGATTTGGATCAAGCATCCCATTCACAAGATCTTTTGCTTCCTTTGAAACCTTGGGCCAAGGGTCCCTCTCAAAATCTATATTACCCCGAACAATAGCATGTGCAATGCCTTCCTCAGATTCTGCACTAGTCATAAACCCCAATACAACATTAACATGCCTAGCCACTTCAATTTCATATGTTTAAATCAAGATTTATTTTTTCAACTTCCAAACTTATTTTATTTTAGTCCCTGAGCTTCCAAACATTTTGTTTCTCCCTTAAATTTACATAAAAAGCCATTTTAGTCATTGCTATTGATTTTTAAATAAATTATTTAATAGTACTAAAGTATTAATATAAGATTAAATTTACCATGACCTTTCAAGTTAAGTTTTTTCGTTCAATGATAATTTAACATAGTATCAAAGCAAGAGGTGTCATGTTTGAACCTCTTAAATGTCATTTTCTCCCCAACTAATCATGATAACCAAAACCTTGTGCTAATTTTCAAGCTCACACACGAGGGAAGTGTTAACTTTTTTGATATATGAATAAATTTATCATAACCTATTGACTTCAGTTTTTTTATTTAAGTGGTGATTTAACAAGTAACAACTTGACACGAGCACATATTTTGTTCATTTATCAAATAATAAAATCTATAAAGCCAAGTATTTGAAAACATATGTAGTAGGTCAAACATTAGATTTTCAAATGTATTTAGATACAAGTTAATTGATTAATTAAAAAGTTAACATTAAGAATTAAAATATATATTTTATTATGTAGAGTTGGGGACAAAAACAAAACATTTGAAAGTTGAGGTATTAAAATAGAACATTTGAAAATTTAGCAACAAATTCAGAGACTAAAATAGGATTTAGACCATTTTTTTAAACATAAACGAATCTCATAAAAAACCTACAGGATGGCACTCAAGAAGAGACTCACCTGACCAGAAAGGCGGAACGCCACAAAGTAAGATGTAGAGAATAACCCCAGCGCTCCAAACATCAATCTCAGGTCCATAACTGCGTCTTAGAACCTCTGGTGCCATGTAATATGGACTTCCGACAATTTCACTGAATCTCTGATCTACCAAAGGAGATCGAGAGAAACAACTTCTTAATTAAATATAGAGCAGCTCAAGAAGAAATTTGGCTCATGCAGTCAGAATTATGGCCAAGTACTAAAAGAACTGTAAGTATACCAGGTTCAAAAAATATGGAAAGACCAAAATCAATTGCCTTCAGTTGAGAGTTTTCACTTTCATCTGCGAACAAGAAATTCTCAGGTTTCAAGTCCCTATGAATTACTCCATTTTCATGGCAAACCTGAGACAGAACAAGAAAATGCTTAAAGTAAATGATACCATCAATCTTTCACGCACGTAGTGTTCGACAGAACCTTAATCTTCAGTAAGAAGCGCAATATTCAATAACCAGTTGAGAAATTGAAAAACCATGGGAGGCTAGAAATTCTCTATGAAATTGAGATGGAATGAAGCATGAAGAATAATATACATATTGCAAGAACGCTATTTCCAAGGACATAACTTCCTCATCATGATGCCCTGCTACCATATTCAGAATCCATTATCTCACTAAACTGATATTTTCATATGGAAAACATGAAGCAGAAATAATTTCTCACAAATGCAAATAATACATGAACAACACAATGAATCAGCAAGAAATCCTACAAACAAATTTCAACATACTTCCCCAACACATCATATTTGGTTTATTTCCCTTACATTCGAATCGAAATAGATCAAAGGGGGCGGAAAAAGGTCGTATACCTTGCAAATCTCGATAATGGTCTTGGTTACGTCGGCAGCCGCACGCTCAGTGTAATGGCCTTTGGAAACAATCCTATCGAAGAGTTCGCCGCCCTCGCAAAGCTCCATAACAAAATAAACCGCTTCATTATCCTCAAAAGCCTCCTTGAAGGTGACAATGTTGGGATGCTTGGGCAAACTTCGCATAATCGCCACCTCCCTCCGCACATCCTCGACATTGATCTCCGACCTCAACTTGCTCTTGGAAATGGTCTTGCAGGCGAACGTCTCGCCGGTCTCAATCTCAAAGCACTGGTGCGTGATCCCAAATTCACCCCGCCCAAGCTCCTTCCCGAACCGGTACTTCTCGAAAACATTGTCGCCGGTGGAATCATCGGAGAGAATGGAAGCCGCGAGACGAACGGAGGATTTGCGAACGGATTCGATGAGGGCTTGATCGGGAAGGGGCCTGACGTCTCTGCTCCTCTTGGAGAAGGATCCGGCTCTGGCTTGGACGGAAACGCAGCTTCCCATGGGAGGTTAAAGAGTTTTAGGGAGGGAGGGGGCCTATTAGGTCATGAACGTCCCATGGGAGAGGGGGAGACGGAGAGATGTAGAAGGAGGCTTTTTACAGAGGAACTTTTGATGGGAGAAATTTCAGAGAGAGAGAAAGAGAAGGAGGAGGAATGTTGTAAGCAGGAGAATCCGTTAATGGCGATCTGTTTGGTTCGTTGAAGAGGTCCCGCCATTTTCTTAGGAGTTGTTGAAGATACCGTTAATGGAGAGTCTCTCGTCAGTCTCTCTGGATTCCAACTTTGGAACAAGACAAAAACCATTCTTCTTTTATTAACACATTTCCTCTTCTTCTTCTTCTTCTTCTTATTATTATAACATTATTTTATTAAGATAATATTTAATTGTCAAAACATAATTCAACTGATTAAGAAATATAGTTTTGACTAAAAGATTAGAAGTTTGAATCTAAACATAATTCAACTGATTAAGAAATATAGTTTTGACTAAAAGATTGGAAGTTTGAATCTTATCATCATATGTTATTGAATTTAATAATAATAATAATAATAAATTAAATTTTCTTAATTGGAATTTTCCATAAAAGGTTAGTTAAAT
>JAOANK020000071.1:53859-65580 GCA_026257165.2 Telfairia occidentalis | reverse complement strand
AAGCTGTTTAGAGGTTTTCTGGTGAGGAAGAGCGTGAAGAAGGTTGTAGCGATTGAGAGAGAGGTTAATGACATTGAAAGGAGGCTTGCGAGTTAAGATACCGCCGAATTGATTCGGAGAGATCCGAAGGAGAGAGTTAAGTTTGGTGAGATGCTGATGAGTTTGTTGTCTGGGTTGGATTCAGTGAAAGGCGTGGATTCTGGAGTTAGGAATTTCAGGAAGGCGGTGATCAAGAAGGCTATTGCCTTGCAGGAGAAGGTTGATTCGAGCTCCTGTCGATGAGGCTCTTGAAGTTGGTACTGCTGAACGTGATTCTGAAGCTGTGGATCGGAGCTCGGAAATCCATGCTTCTGTTGCGAAGGAAAGTGGAGTGGAAGAAACTCCGGAGCTGGAGGATAGAATTCCAGAGCATGTACATGAAAGTTGTGCTGCTGATAATGCTAATAATCAATCTGGCGATGATTGTGATGGTTGCAATGAGCTTCAAAATGTTGATGGAGATGCTGACGATGATTTATTGAAACCTCAAGTTTCAGAGCAGGGCGAGAATTTGGCAGGGAAAGATGAGTTGGTTGAAACATTTGCTGATCTAAGGTTGCCTGAAGGGGTTGATGACAACCACATGGTGCATTGCGAAAGTAAACCCGAGAGTCTGGTAGATTCATCCAATATGAATAACCCTCCAAATTCAGTGAAGGGGGTTGCAGAATATGCAGCTGTTGATGAGAAGGAGAGCAGTGGAACTGAAGAGGACCTTGTAGAAGAAGAAGATAATAGACGAGAAGAGGATGGGCAGAGCAGAGAGCTTCTTGAAAGGATGATGGTGGACAAGGATGATGGTGGACAACAAGAGAATGATGGAGATGATGGCACAGCTCTTTGAAAAGAACGAAATCCAAACACGACTGTTATGCTCATTGTCTCATAGGGTTGAGCAATTAGAAAAGGCATTTGTATACGAGACTCTAAGAAGGAAGAAGAAGAGGAACAGTACAGATTGCTCAGCAAAATGTACCAAAACAAAGAAATGTGGTAAATGATGACAATATTATGATCAATTTTGCTGATGTTAAAATTCAGAAATGCAATTTTTAGATTCTCTACATTTCACTTGCTTTTCTTGGGCTTCTGTGGCAACATCTGTAGTATATTTTTGTGTGTATTCCTAGTTATGTGATGGGTGTTCGTTGTAATGGATTTTTTTGCTCATAAAAGGGATTTTATACACACTCTTCAAAAATCCCTTCTGTGAATCTGTGGGAAGGCATGATCTGGGAAAGCAATTCTATAAAAGTAAAGTTACAGCCTCTATTCTAATAATGATTTTTTTTTATTTTTTTTTTTATCGAGTTTCAGATCATTTTACTCAACCTAGATCAGATTATAGCTCAGTTATATAGAAGAAATTGGATTCGTAACTTTATCCCAGAATTGTTTATGTTGTGGTGTCTTCTTCCTCGTCATTCTTAGTTCTCCTAGCTATGTCCCGAATGAATTTCTTTGAAGTTATTTCATGAATGAAGAATGGCTCTTTAATTCACAGTGAGAGTGACAGGTAAAAATGACTTCCCATGGTGGTTAGATGTATCTCAAAACTTATAAAATTGTCTGGTTTTGATGGAAACCTTTAGCCACTAATCAAACTCTGATTGCATAGCTAGTTTCTACATTTCATTGTGTATTGTTTTGTCAACATTTTCTGGTTCTCTCTCAGTTAAGTATGTGCTTAGTGATGAAATTGGGATTGAGGTTTGTAGGCTCAATGTTTGGGCTTGCTCTAGTTGTCATGGGATGATCACTAGTTTGTCACTGGAGGTGCATTTGCAACTTCATTCACTTGTTCATTCATGGTCCCATCTTCAACTGGTTCTTGATTTACATAGAGGTCTGGTATTATATTGAAAGATCATGACTTACCAAAGATGAGTTAAGTTCTCCTCCAGACCAAGCAAATGTGAGTTGGTTGATGAAGAACTACAGATCCAAGAAAGATTTCATAGGTAGAGATGTGGGTGGAGAGAGTAGCAATTACTTGAGGATGAACCTGTAGGGACAAGAGGAAGAGAGGGAAACAAATCTGTAGAAGAACAATTATTTTTAGGGGAGTCTTGGAAATTTTTTCTGAAGGGAAAATCAAACTCATTAAATTTCAATGCTTTGAAACATGTAACCTTCTAGTAGAACTAACAGATTTATAACCTTTATGACAAGGATTATACCTAAGGTAGGGTAGAAAATACATCAAAAAGTTTTGAGAAAATCATAACTTAGATGGTTGACCTGTTAGTTTTTCAAATGGTTATAAACCATTTAAAATAGGTAGTGATGGTCTACTTATGATATAAAATGCCATTTGTAAAGTGTCCCACCAAAATTTTAATGACATTGAGGTTTCTGCTAAGGGTGTTAGACCCATTTTTATAGTATGTATGTGTCTATGCTCTGCTCTCTCATTTTGGGATACAGTGTGTGGACAAGACCATCTAAACTCTATGTCCTTTTCTTTTACAATGTTGGAAAAGGCTCGATATCTTCCCTCCAGTCATTTAGAAGAGTTTTAATAGAAGTGTCAAATTTGTTTTCTACTAGAGTTTTAAACTATTTAAAAGCATTTAATGAATCTGATTTCTTTTTTTAGAGGAAAAATCCAAATAAATCTACTAAAAAACATAAAAAAAAAAAAAAAAAGAATATAATAGATATAACCATTGGTCGATGCTGTGGGGTCAGGACCCTATAAATTTGAATGAATGAGTTGAAGAGCATGTTGAGCATGTGATTAAGATAAGTGGAAGAATGTGATTTACTAAACTCAAGTGCTTCGAAAAAGGAAAATCTTTATTCATTGAGACTTTGGGACTACATGTTTCAACTACTTGGTTTAAAATTTTGGAAGTAAGGTGTTCTACTCACCTATGCCATACTATTTGAACAAAATTTAAAGGTATAGAACTATTGGAAGATAGAGAAATGACTCATTGTTAATCCTAGTATGACTTAACGATACTTTTTGAAGGAGATGGAGAGTTGGGAACCTCTTGTAATTGGTACGGGCCATCTTTAACTTTTCCTTGTTTATGCACCTTTTTTGTCGCCTTGTCCTTCACAAAACAACAAGATGAGTGAAATTCAATGCACGTAGTATTATCAACATATCACAGAGGGTCACTTATAATTTTTAAGGCAACTAAAAGGGCAATTGAGACACTGCATTGTCAATCGATGCTTTGGTACACATTATTTATTGAAATGGTGATAGCAAAATACTTCACTGTGATCGTACTTCCACACAGTTGACACGTTGGTTTGTTAGGTTTGGTGCCACCTCTTCTCCTCTATTTTTTCCTCTAGGATTATTACCGTTTTGACCCCTATTTTGCTGGAAATTTCGATTCCTTTGATTTGAATTGTTGCCACTTCAGCGTTGTGTGAGATGACATTAAGGTGAATCAAAGTTTGTTAGTGTAAAATGTGATCTTGCCAGCTTAGAGAATCTTTAGTATTTAACTGACAAATTATGGGTAATTAGTACTCACCCTCTAGGCCAATAAGAATACTTGAGATTAAACATGATTCAGAAATGGGCTAATATTGTACTAAAAAAAGAAAAAAAAGAAAAGAAAAAAAAGAAATGGGCTAATATTTACTTCATTAATGGCCAGTATTGACTGACCCATACGCCACATAACCGGTCTATTTAACAAATAATAATGTGAAATCAATATATGTCAATTTGACCATAGTTTCGTAGATAAAGACATGTACTACCATCGCAGAGGTCGATGGTAACATGTTAATTGCCACAGTAGCATTTTATTAGGTCAATTAGTTAGCTTTCAAATGAACTTAAAAGACTATTTAAAACTATTTTTCACACTTTATAGGCTCAACATATCCATTTCGAAGCGTAAAGAACCAAATAAATATCAAACTCAAATGTGAAGAACAAAAAATGTATTTTGTAGAAGAAAAAAAGAAAAAAAATTGATGCTTAAACTTATACTAATTTTGACCTTAAATTTTAAATTTCATTAAATTGAATCTCTAACATAGATAAGTGTTACAATGTTAGTTTTATAAACTTGTAAAAGTGTTACAAAACTCTCTTATAAGTTTTTGTTCGAAATATCATTGAAAAAAGTTTCTCATATGCGTTCAATAAATTATTGAATATATATAAGAAGTAAAAATTATAGAATTACCAAGAAAAATAACATTAAAACTAAATTTTTGAATTTTATGATAAGTTCTTCAATGATTAATTTGTGTTAATCAAACTTAATTTTGTATAATGTTTTATTTTATTGAAATTATTGAGTTTAAGAAAGTTTTTATATTGCTTTTTGTTAAAATTAATAGGTGAATTAACGAAAATTAAATATAAAATTAAAATTGCAATAATTATATAAGTTTAAAGTCCAATTTGATAAAATTAAAAATTGAGATTGACAATTGATACTACTTCGTTGAGGTTTACAAAAAGAAAAGAAAGAAGGGAAAAAAAAAAAAAAAAACTTTGACGATAACAAATGGTTATTTCAAACCAGAATCGCACGCGCCAAATTGGAAGAATCCACATTGGCGGAAGAAGATTCCAGATTGATAGTTGATGAGCCACCTTATAAAGTCCTCGTCCCGAAACTTCTCGATTTTTCGGGCCTTCTTCTCGAACCTTTCTCCAAATCCATTTCTCCTGCTTGCGTCTATAAAAACAAACCACCATGTCGTCTGTTCTTCATCGGAGAGATTTAATCTGCACTTGTGGAAGAGAAGGTCATCGATTCACTCAAATAATTTCTATCTCTACTTCTCCTCATCTGTTTTTGCCAATAACTTCTTTGAATCCCCAAAAATATGGAGAGCCCTTTCTTTAGAAATCACTGGAACTACCGCCCCCAGCCCTGCCGATACGTACCTAGCATGATGGAAGTTCCAGTGCATCGGCCAACGGTGCCGGTGGCTCCGAAGGTGGTTTCGATTCCGGTTCGTTTTGTAGAATCGAAGAACAGCAGATCTGACTCGGCAACGAAAATTCAGAAGGTGTTCAGAGGTTTTCTGGTGAGGAAGAGCGTGAAGAAGGTTGTGGCGATTGAGAGAGAGGTTAATGACATTGAAAGGAGGCTTGCGAATGAAGAGACGATCGAATTGATTCGGAGAGATCGGAAGGTGAGAGTTAAGTTTGGTGAGATGCTGATGAGTTTGCTGTTTAGGTTGGATTCAGTGAAAGGCGTGGATTCTGGAATTAGGAATTTCAGGAAGGCAGTGATCAAGAAGGCTATTGCCTTGCAGGAGAAGGTTGATTCGATTCCTGCTGCCGATGAGTCTCTTGAAGTTGGTACTGCTGAATGTGATTCTCAAGCTGTTGATCGGAGCTCAGAAATGAATGCTTCTGGTGCCTGGGAAAAAGAAATTCTAGAGCTCGAGGATGCAATTCATGAGCATGAAAATGAAAGTTCTGCGGCTGATAGTTCTAATACTTGCGATGTTTTGGAAGCACATCTTGATACTTTTGATGGTGAAATTGAAACTACCGATGCTTATAATGAGCCTGAAAATGTCGATGGAGTGGAATCAAGTATTCCTACTATTGAGAAGGAGGGGGCAATTATTGAGGTATCTACACCTTCTTCAAGCGAACCGAACGTTGTTCCCGAAATTTCTGCTGCTGGTGATGATTTACTGAAACCTCAAGTTTCAGAGCACGAGCTTTACAAAATCGCAGGAGAAGATGAGTTAGCTGAAACTGTTGCTAAACTAAAGGTGCCTGAAAAAGTTGACGACAACGACATGGTGCATCGTCGGACTGAAGCGGCAGAAGAGTACTCGGCAATGAGCGAAGCCGAGAGTCAGACGGATTCGTCTAATAACCCTCCAAATGCAGACAAAGGGGTTGTAGAATTTGCAGCTGTAGATGAGAGAGAAGGTAGTAGAAATGAAGGGGACCGAGTAGAAGATGAAGAAGTCAGCAGCAGAATGAAGGGAAGAGAAGAGAATGGGCAGAGTAGAGAGCTTCTTGAAAAGATGATGGTGGACAACAAGAGAATGATGGAGATGATGGCACAGCTCTTTGAAAAGAATGAAATGCAAACTCGACTCTTATGCTCCCTGTCCCACAGGGTTGAGCATTTAGAAAAGGCATTTGTTTATGAGACTCTAAGAAGGAAGAAGAAGAGGAATAGTAGCATAGTAGATGGCTCACAAAAATGCCCCAAAGCAAATGAATGTGGTAAATGATGACAATATTATGATCAATTTCCTGATGTTATTTCCTTGTACTTTCACTTGTTGCTTTTTCTGTATTATTTTTGAAATGTATTCCTAGTTATATGTTGACGGTTGTAATAAATTCTTTTGCACATGAAAGCGATTATATATGCACCCTTCAAAAATGACTTTATAAATCTGTGTCGAGGCATGCTTTGGTACAGTATAAAATGACCTTCTGCACGAATGGGAGGGTGTTCTATTCTATCGCACCACATGCAATGAGATACCAAATAAAGTTAGAGGCTTTGTTCTAATAATGATTCCTTTATTGAGTTGCAGATCATTGTTTTTCATAACCCCAATCAGATTCGTTCAGTTATTTACAATAAATGGGATTCACAACTTTATCCCACCATTATTTGTGCTGTACTCTTTTCTTTCTCATCATTCTTAGTTCTCATGGGCTTCAGATCTTTCCATTTCTCGAATGAATTTCTTTGAAGTTATTCATGAATGGTGTATGGCTCTTGTTTCCTTATTTCTCAGTGAGGGTGATAGGTCCAAAGTACTTCTACAGGTGGTAAATAACGTTTGTGTAAATGTGAGCTTGCCTGAAGTGTTGCAATGAGAATTTTACAACTGTGATCTGGGTAATAATGGCAGCTCTCACAACTTCGGAGGTGGTGTAAAGATGGAAAAGATGAGTTTCTCACAACTTAAAACTTTTAGTTGCTTTTCCTATTATTTCAAATTTGACAAATAGATGCAGAGTCTTCCATTAACGAGTAAATTGAAGGGAAAATAGTATAGCTCTAAAGTTGGTTTTTGATGAGACCCCTGAAGCGAGAACCATGGTATATCGTTTTCCCATTGATCTTTCAAATGTCTTTTACTTCTTATCACCAGATTTGGATAATCATGATCCTTCTAACTAGTTGGAGCCTATCATCTATTTAAATTGAAACTAAGCATGATTTACGTAAACAGATAATAACGTTCGCTAGCATTTCTGCGACTGCTAGATTAAGATATCCATCGACTTTGAAACAGGTGTGTTATTGTTTTGCCTCGGATCCACTCCAACTCGGTAGGAGATAGAGAAATTTCATTGGCTATTGTGGACACTGCTTCGATTGCTCCTTTATATCCGCATTCAGGGACAACATATGGGAAGTCACTGCAACAAATATGACATTCAAATTTTTTTTTGGATAGGAGACGTTCAAAGTGTCATGAACATAACACATTTTCAAGTTTGTTGCTTATTCTATTTAATCTTTACAGAGGAATTGAAATCGATACCTCCCCCACATGACGCGGTTGGCTCCAAAGCTGGATACAATTTGAGAGAGCAGGTGGGACAAATCCTTGTATGGAAATGGCTGTCTTGACACCCTAAATAGTGCACTGAATTTCACATATATCTGTCACAATTGAAATATAGCTATCAGTATAACATGTAGGCTAAGTTGAAGAAAAGTTATCACCAATGAAAATTGTATTATGGCTTCGAGGATTCAATTTGGGAGCGAAGTTGGTATTTTTCATTACATATGTTTGTTTGTTGTTTAGAATTAACATTGCGGTCCTAAAGTCAGTACTTTCCAATAAAGTAATGCTCTGATTTTCAAATGTCTAATGTCTAATTGACTCCTGGGTTCACAGGAGAAGAAGTGGGACCGCGGTACTGTTATATAAAGTACTGTTCACAAGATTTTAGGGCCACTTTGTACCTGGGGATATTTTGCTAGCTCCAAAAGCTGGGAAACTGCAAGGCCATCCTTTTCATTTCTGCAAAAGATTGATAAATTACAGCATATAGGCGTTAACCAAGAAAGTAATTGGAACTTCTAAGAAGTCCACGTTTGTTTTGTTGGCTTACTCTGGGGGATTGCAGAAACCCAAATGATCAAGCAGTACAATGGTTGAAGGGAACTCTGTGCAAAGCTCTTTAATCTCATCAAAATGAAGGCTTAATCCCTGAAAGGCTTTACCTTTATTACATCTACATTGGTGATGAGAAACTTATTAGGGCACATTTGAAAGTACCTTCATGCACATGAAACCCACAGGAACCCCAAGTTTTTCTGCTGTAGAGAATAACGCCTTTCCGACTTCATTTGTCATCTGTAAATATAATCAGAGATGTTAGGAGAACATATTGAAGTGAAGATAGGAAGTAGATCAGAGCAATCAGGATTGAAACTGTCATTTAGCAACCTTTTGACCTGATGGCCATAAGTATGGATTAAAGCGAACAGCAGAATATCCATCCTATAAGAAAAAGAGACTCCATCAAAACAATTTTTGTGAGTTAGCAGTGCATGTAGTTTGATAGGGAAACTATCAGTGAACCTTTGTTACAAGATGTTCCAGCTGCTGAATTCCACTTCCATCATCTGCTGGATTTGCTAGGCAACAGCCAACGAATTTGTTTGGATACTTGTTAAGTACACTGTCCATAGAAGAAGACTTTGAATGAAGTACTTTGGAATGTCACAGCAGCAGTATAGTTTAGGAAAAACACTAGATTATCTAGTCCAAGATAGAGTGATTATCACCTAAGATGACTTTAGGATATCCTTGAAGTTATGTTTTTTTAAGTAAAACACTATTTCAATAGTTACTTTGAATAAAAAATCAAGGCAATGTCATATCTGAAACTCTAAAATGTTTATTCTGTTTTAGGAGTCAGCACTCACCTGGTGACATAAG
Source organism: Telfairia occidentalis (assembly GCA_026257165.2). Lineage (NCBI taxonomy): Eukaryota > Viridiplantae > Streptophyta > Magnoliopsida > Cucurbitales > Cucurbitaceae > Telfairia > Telfairia occidentalis. The sequence goes on along the minus strand of JAOANK020000071.1, from coordinate 56,658 downwards.
AGTGGTCAAATTTGTGGTTTATCGGTTGCACAATAAGCGCACCATCCACACCTGCTTCTTCCATACACTGAGGGGAATGGGTGTAAAGATGATTGATAAACATGGGATGTTTGGACTTTAACATAAACAAATAATCAAACTTGACTTCACATAAGTCGGGAGTAGGAAACACCTTGAATTTAGACTATTGTTTTTTTGCTGTTTTAACTTGATTATTATATATGTTGAAGTTATGAGTTGAATTAGTTCATTGTTGAGTTCAAAGTTACTTTCAATAAATAGCTTAGAACTTTATATATAGTGTAAATTTGTGATCCCAGTACATTTGAACCCACCATCCTTCTCCTATTTATTTATCTTTGACATAGATATCACATCAGTGGCTCCAAAGATCTGAACTCAAGATTAACATTAAGAGCCAGTTACAAATTTTGTTAGAAACAGATCTCTCTCTCTATATATCCATAGCATTATCCATAAATCAGCACAACATTGCTTTTGGTTTGACCTAATTTAATGACCTTATATGAGATGTTAGTTGCTTAAATATCAAGAATCTTGCTGAGATCTGGGACTATACACTAGATGGGTCATTGCTGAAATTATTAAATGGAATAGAATTGAGGTTGAGGGAATACCTGGAGTAAGAAATCGACATGCCCAGTTATGGTAGGTTCTTGACCCGAAAAGTAAGGGTATTTTGCAGCAGCCTAGAGAGCGAGTAAAATTGTGAGTCAATTTTCATGTTTATATAACAAAGTTTATATTGCAGAAATTTCGATTATTTCATTGTACCTCTTCTGGAGATGCCCAAACGTGGAGATGAGAATCGATGACTTTGCCATTGCTGGGAGGAGGAGGAGAAGAAGAAGCCATTTTGACAGTGGCTTTTGGGTTACTGTTAAAAACTTGAGATGCAGATGTAAAGGGCTTTCTGGAAGAGGATGAAAAGAAATGAAGATAGCGAAAAGGAGATGGCAGTGAAACAAGTTCCAACCTCGCTGCCGCTGCCACTGCCACTGCCATTTCAGATAAGTGAATATGCACACCACAACACCACGCACTGTAAAATAAATTTTTGGGTTCAGGTTAAATTATTAGTTTTCATGGTTTTTTATTACTTTTTTTTTTCTAGGTTATTTTCATCAAGAAACGTGAATACGAACATTAGTTTGATTTCAATTTAGTTTTTTATGATTTTAAAGTTTATATCTTGTTAAATTTGATAAAATGTTTGTCGTTATTAAATGTTAGCACTTTTTTATGTTATAGAGAAAGGTGAAGACTTGGGTAAAAATGGAAGGAATGGAGATTTTTTTAACGACGTGAATAGAAAATTTAAGGAACTAAAGATGTTGTTTATTAAATAAATAAATTATAATAATTCAAGATAAAACATGGTAATTATCTCTAACAAATGTTGAAAGGTTATCTGCAAACAGTTACCGAATTTACATGGATATTTTAATATTATTTTATTAATCTAGGTGACCAATTATAATAATAAAATAGATAATTTTAATTAGTTCAAAACAAGTTTTGTTTTTTGGGGACAAAAATTCAAAAACTAGTTTCATTAATTTTTATTGATTACTATTTTAGAATTAATTAGTTATTTTACATTTCTTGTCAAGTTGGATTTTCCTAGTTGTTGATGTCATCTACTTAAATCTATTGCACCAGTTTAGATGAGTTGGGTACTTTTACCGCGTTTTAGAGTGAATTGGGATGACCAACTTGAACATATTTCAACTGGTTAAGGCATGAATTGTTTAGACTTTAGAGGTGAATTAGACACTTTTTAACTCTCTTTCCATATTTGATCCTTTATCGTGATTACCTAACTGTCAGGATTCTACTTAAATCTATTGAGCTAGTTTAGATGAGTTGAGTACTTTTATGGCATTTTAGAGTGAATTGGGATGACCAACTTGAATATATTTCAACTTGTTAAGGCATTGTTCCTCGATCAAAAGCTCATGAGTTAGACACTTTTTAACTCTCTTTCCATATTTGATGACTTTCTAGGTTTATAACTGACGCTTGAGTTTTTTTTTCCATCTTTTTAGGTCCATTGATTATTGTTGTTTCACTGTTCTGTAAACTGGGAACATTACATTTGTCTCGTCTGGATTTGACTTCTATTGGTTCACACCATCAGAACATGATGGGTTCAACACCACCTTTATTGTGATTACCTTAATTTTTGCGTTTGTTTTTACCATTGTTGCACTAAACCCTTCAGTCAGTATTTTCCTCTTCCAACTTTCATTAATGAAACAGAATTCATTAGAGGGCCATTCATGATTGTGTCTCTATATATTTTCTCTTTCTTCCTCTCTTCTATTCTTTGTGTCCTACAAATTACCAATTAATTTCTTCTCATTTTATTTTGCCCCCATTGACAGGAGGCTGTAAAAACAATTGATAATAGACATAGAGTTGATCTATGATTTTTTTCTACCATAACTGGCTTGTTTGCCTGTTGGCTTCCCTTTTTTTATAGCTAAATTTGGTCTTGGTTCAACATGTGGGGGTGAAGATTCGATCCCAGGACCTTTTGGTCAGGGAGATATATCTTAACCAATTGAGCAATACTTGGTTTGGCCTTCTAAACACATTCTTAATTGTGCTTTCCTTAAAGATCACCCTATTTTTAATCTTCAGTGAAGATTTGTGAAGATTTTTGCCTTACCTGCGTTGCATTGAACATTTTATTTTCCCTAATAATGCGGTATTTCTTCCTGACAGGGGTTGACATCAGGAATTGAGGATCTAAGGATTGCTAAAGAATTATGA
>JAOANK020000071.1:9654-20634 GCA_026257165.2 Telfairia occidentalis | reverse complement strand
AAATAGAAATAATTATCAAATGAGGCCTAAACAATAGTCTCTTAATAACATAGATTCATTAGAATCAAAATCTAAAGTTTAGAGATATAATTGAAACTTCTTAAAATTTTATAAACTAAGGTATATATTTCAATAGACCTGTGTTTGTCAATGTCTATTCCCTAATTATTATTTTTTTTACATTATGTCAGCTTGTCAATGTACTTAATTATTTTCGAGCTAGGTTCATGGTTTTTTCCTTGCAAAACGATATGTGTCTATGTTGATGTCGTGTTGTGTCTTGTCTATTATCATAAGAAAGCAAACTAAAAGTATATAGAAACAAAAATCCTTAGATAACTCCATGTAGAACAATATGCAATGTCTGCACACTTCTCCAAAGTTCAGAAACCATGGAACATTCAATACCAAAACCTTATCTGCAGATGCTCCACAAGTCAAACATGTACAACTAAAAGTAGTACATCAATTAGAAATTGAGAAAATTTATAAATTTTATTGATACGAAATTTTTGAAAGTGAAATCTCCTAAATAAATCTCTCATAGTGTTTAGGCCCAAAAAAGTGGACAATATTATTGAAATAAAAGATTTAGCTAAAAGTTAAATGAAAGTTAGTGACAACTCACTTCTGTTTGGTTACTTTTACTACTCACCATTAAGGTTATTTTAATTTTCGAGCCCCTCAATTTGCTTTGAGCTGTAAATAACATTGGTCTGCTGTCAAACCAAGCATAACTCAACTGGTTAAAGACATATCTTCTTAACCAAGAGGTCATGAGTTCAAATCCCCCCATCTATCCCACATGTTATTGAACTAAAAAATAAAACATTGGTCTGTTTGTGAAAACTAAAAAAATGAGAGATTTATTTATTTTTTTGAATCTAATTGTTTTTATTCTTTAATTATATCATTGTAGAAATGGGGATTATGACCATTGTCCTAATAGTATAAATCATAAGAGAGTTGTACTCGACGACACTCATGTGTTAGAATATGTTACATGACTTTTGATAGAATGATTAGCTCGAAAAGAATAAGAAGTGACATCAAACATCACTTGAACACACATATAGGCAAGGGAAAGATGTATTGATATGTTAGAAATATCCGTTGAACATGTACGTTTTCCTACTTGGATTGCCTCTCTTGTTAATTGAGTTCATAAAAAGTGCTTCAATTTTGAAAGTAGAATATAAATATATATACGTGCAGATTTAGGCCTGGAAGTAAAATAATATCATATAACTGTAGAAATGTCGTAGAATGTTGAAATCTTCATATATATGATTAAATTTACCTTCACCTATTAACTTAAATTTTCGGGTAAAGTGGTGATTTAACTTGGTATCAAAGCAGTAGGTCCTTGTGTTTGAACCCTTGTAAATGTCTAATTCTCCATTTGCTATTTTGATAATAACTTGTTGGGTTTTGTCCAAATTTTTAACCCACGATGTTTAGTGACATCATACACATCACTTGAACATGTGTAAGTCGACCTATTTGGAGTCTTGTTCTATCACTCATTGAATGCGCCCTATTCGATTCCTAGATGATACTCCCAAAGACGATAGGACGACTCAAACACAACAGGTATAGAGAGGTAGTGCACTCTTGATTTTGCATATCAGTCGTAACCTTCAAAAGGATCCACTCAAATTCATCATCGGGACCCATGTCCGGAGGTCCCAATGTCCAATTAACACTTAGTTCCAAGAGCAAAGCAAAAGCTAAATTTGTTACCATCTCCATGTTGCCATCCTTCCACAAAATCATCTCAAACTATATTAAAGAAAGTGCTTCTCAAGCTTGCCTTTCAAGAAATTTCCTCAACACAAACACAAGATGAAGGTAAGAAAATTGGATCCATTGTTGTTGGTTGTTTGAAAGAACTATCCCACCAACACCATAAGCCTAACCTCTTTGTCTTGTGAATGAGCAGTTATTAGGATGGATGCACCGCAAGTTTCGGCAGAACAGCAGCGAACCACTCAGAGATTTTGTCATCAGTAACTCATCTCTCTCTCTATTTCATTATCATCTTTGTCAAAACGCCATGCTTCATATATAATATATTATTACTAATGTTTTAGAGGTTGATTTGTCTTTAAATTTTATCCCTATATTTCTAATTTGCAATTTTTCCAGATTCAATTAGTTTTTGGTTATTGCAAACCGAGCATAGCTCAATTTGTTAAGACATAATCTTTCAAATCAAAATGTTGTGGGTTCGAATCTCCACCCCCACATGTGTTGAACTAAAAAAATAGGCCCTGTTTGATAGCCATTTTTATTTTTGGTTTTTGGTTTTTCTATTTTCTGTTTTCTGTTTTTAGTTTTTTATTTTTAAAAAATAAAAATCATTTATGTTTGATAATTGTTTTTTTATTTTTTGTTTCTAAAAAACAGAAAACCAATCTTGTTTGATAACTGTTTTTGATTTTCTGTTTTTAAAAAAGTTAAAAAGATATGTTAGAGAGAGAAAAACATATGGAGACATGAATAATAAACGTTTAAAGATATAAAGATAAGTTTTTTAGAGAGAAAAGTTAGTGAGAAAAATTTTAGAGAGATAAAAAAAATTTAGAAAGAAAAACCCAAGAAGGGGAATTTTAGTTAGAGTTATTTAAGAAAAGTAGTTAGAGATGGAGAAAAAAAGTTAACGGGAGAGAAATTTTAGACCAAAAGAAATTGTAGATGAACAATGAAGTTGAGAGCAAAAGATATGATAAAAAAAATAAATTAAAAAGATAAAAAATATTTGTAGTAAGAGAAAATTTATATAGAGAAATTTTATATAGAAAAAGTTAGAGAGACATATTTGTTAGATCATAAAGATAAATGTGGGAGAGAAAAAAAAGTGAGAAAGTAATTTTAAAGATATATAGGGAGAAAGATAAATTTAGACAGAAACATTTGAAAAAAAATATTAAATTTGTAAAAAGGGAAAAAGATATGTTAAAAGAGAAGAAGAAATGTAATTTATATTAAGACGAGAGTATTAGAGTGAGAAAGATTTTTAAAAGTTATATAAAATTTTAGATCGAAAAAGTTTTCAGAGAGAGAGATTTAAGGTGAATATAATTTTTTTGGTGAGAGAAATATGTCAAAAAGATTAAAAAAAAAAGAACTTTATAAGGAAAAATGAATTTTGAAAAATGGAAAATTGATTTTAAAAACTACTTTTTTCTGTTTTTGAAATTTCATGAGTTTTAAAAAACAGAAAGCTATTTTTAAAAACTACTTTTTTTTTTATTTTTGAAATTTCTTTGCCCCATTTGATATTTTTGGTTTTTGGTTTTTCCGTTTTCCGTTTTTTGTTTTTAATTTTCTATTTTATTTTTTAAAAAAATCATATATGTTTGATAGTTGTTTTTTGTTTTCTATTTCTAAAAAATAGAAAACAAAACTTGTTTGATAATTATTTTTTTAATTTTAATTTTTAAAAAGTGAGAGAGATATGTTAAAAAGAGAAAAATATATGGAGATATAGATAATAAACGTTTAAAGACAAAAAATATAAATTTTTTTAGATAAACACAATTTTAGAGAGAGAAAAAAATTAGAAAGAAAAAAAAGGAGAATTTGAGTTGGAATTATTTAAAAAAGTAGTTAGGAGAAAAAAAAGTTAAGGGAGAGAGAAATTTTAAATGAAAATATTAAAGAAAAAGAAAAAAATGTAAAGGAACAATAAAGTTTAGAGCAAAAGATATGATAAGAGAAAAAAAAGAAAAAAAATATTTGTAGTGATAGAAAAATTTAGAGTGAATTTTTATATGGAAAAAAGTTAAACTTTTTAACTTATTATTTCCAACTATGACCTATGTCAAGATAACTAACAATAGAACAAGTGATGTCATTTCTTACATTAATTTTCAAATTATATTTTTAATTGGAGTGATTGTATTTTGAATATAATATCACAATTCGTACAGCTCGCTTAGTTTAAACTAGGGGTGTTCATCGGTCGGTCGGTGTCAGTTTTAGACCAAAATCGACGTCGAAAACCGACCTATCGGTTTTAGTCGGTCGGTGGTGGGCGGTTTTGGAAGATTTGTGAAACCGATCGATCGACCGACCATTGGTCGGTCGGTTTTGTCAGTTTATTATGGTATGTGAGGAAAAAAATAAGAAAAAAGAATGAAAAAATACATATCATTCCCAGAGTTTGATTGGTTGAGGAGAGGACACAAAAAAAACGAAGAAAATCTTAACATGACCTTAGTTGGGTAGTAGAAAGGAGAGGGAGAGGGAGAAAGAAAGAGGATGAGAGGAGAAGGGAGAGGGAGGAGGCGGACAGAAGGAGAGAAAGAGTTGAGAAAAGAAAGAGGAAAGAGAAGAAAGATGAAACAAAAATATTTTTAAAAAAATGTAATTATAACAGAAATGACTGCACACTGCACACATCGTGCAGTGTGCAGCCGTTTGCGTCCGATGTCTCAGTTTTTTTTTTTTTTTAAATGATAAAGTAAAGTCGGTCGGTTGGTCGGAAAAATTTCTCCTGCCCCTCCGACCGACTGACCAGTCGGTTTTGTATATAAGAAAATCGACTCCGACCGAAATTTTCATAAAACCGATCGATCGATGTTAATTCGGTCAGTTTTGGTCGGTCGGCTCGATTTATCGGGGTACTTTGATCACCCCTAGTTTAAACAATGTACAAACTACAAAAGTAATCTAGATTCTACTACTCCATCTCAATCATTATATATATTTACATTTTTGTCCTTTTTCCAGTGGTGGAAAATTTTTTAAAAGGAATAACCATGGTTGATTTAATTTGATAGCAAAAAAAATATAAGATATTTAGGGCGGTTTGGTAACCATTTTGTTTTTTGTTTTTAATTTATTATGGTTGTTTGGTAACGAATTCTATTTTCTATTTTTCAAAAATATTTTTGAAATTATAAAGAAATTCCAAAAACAACAACAAAAAAAAAAGTTTTCAAAAACATTTTTTACTTTTTCAAAACTCATTTTTCTTTTAAAACTTACTTTTTTTTCTTTTTGATATATCTCTCTAACTAATTTTTATCTTCAAAAATTTTTTATTCACCTCAAATTTCTTTCTAAAAATTTTTCTCTCTAAAATTTTATAAAACTTTTCTTTATTTTTCTCTCTCGGAAACTTTCATCTTAGTATAAATTTCATTTATCTTTTCTTTTTAACATATTCTAATTTTTTCCTTTTTACAAATTTAATTTTTTTCCAAATTTTCTCTTTCTAAATTTATCTTTCTCTCTAACATATATTTTTAAAATTACTCTCTCATTTTTTTTCTCTCACACATTTATTTTTATTATCTAACAAATATATATCTCTAACATTTTTCAATTCAAAATTTTTTTCTCTAAATTTTCTCTCGTTACAAATATTCTTTATCTTTCTAATTTATCTTTTTTTTTTCTATCACATCTTTTGCTCTCAACTTTATTGTTTCGGTACAATTTTCTATTTTTCTTCAATTGTTTCGTCTAAAATTTCTCTCAATTTAACTTTTTTTTCTCTATCTCTAACTACTTTTTAAAATAATTCTAACTAAAATTCTTCTTCTTATTAGTTTTTTATTTCAAAATTCTTTTTTTATCTCTCGAAATTTTCTCTCACTAACTTTTCTCTTTAAAAATTTTATTTTCATGTCTTTAAACGTTTATTATCCAAGTCTCCATATATTTTTCTCTCTCTAACATATCTCTCTAACTTTTTAAAAATAGAAAATAAAAAACAGTTATCAAAAGTTTTCTATTTTTTAGAAACATAAAACAAAAAACAGTTATCAAACATATATGACTTTTGTTTTAATAAAAAAAAGAAAACCAAAAATAAAAAACAGAAATGATTATGAAGCGAGACCTTAGTTATTACATATAATGTGTGGCTAAGAAAATGGTAGATTTAATTGTAAATTTTTTAAAAGTACAACACATCTTTAATAGGGTCATGTATCGTAAGCATTATAAATTTTAAGGACTAAATCAGTATATTTTAAGCATTCAAGTCAAATCAAGAAAATGCTAAATTTTGATGGCCATGACTACATTTCGACTTATTTTAGTGGTTTAAAAATAGTATTCATTTTATGAGAATATAACTAAAGATCTTATTATCAAATTGTGATCCTTACACTTTCAATAGGACAAATTAGTGACTAATTTTTTCATTCTTTAGTTTTAAACAGCTTAGAATTTCTAAATTTGCAGAACATGTTTTAAATCAACAATATTTCAAAAAGGTCACCAAAGAATTTAGGAAAATTTATCCTGTAGTTGAAATTTGGTTATGTTTCACTTTGGTTTTTATGTTTTAAAGTCAAGGTTTGAATTTTGTGGAGTTGTTGATAGGCAAAGAGGGTCGATTCCATGAATTTTCATTGCAAAACACAAGAAGATCTCGATCAATCAGCCGAGCATAAGTTACACATTTATTGTGGGACAAATATTTGAATCTTCTATCTCCACATTGTTGAACTAATTAAAAAGAATAAAAAACACATGAAGATCAAGAAATTTGCAAAAATAATTTGAATTAACGAATAAGCATATCTCACACTTTTTAATAAGTTAATCCTCAAATCATTATTGTCTCTCACTATATACATAATTTAGTTCATATAAATATTGTCATGTAGATTCAAACCTTTTAACTTATAAAGGAGATTATTAATGACTTAATGATCATTTGAGCCATGTTCAAGTTGATTAGTATTTACGTTCATAATAGTAGTAATTTTGTTATTTTTTAGTACAACAACATGTGAGGGTGAAGATTTGAACCTACAACCTTTTAGTCAGGGACATATACAATCAGTTGAACTATGTGTAGGTTGACAATGTTAGAAATGCTACCAAAGTCCTACATTGGCTAAACAAGGGAAATATCATAGGTATATAAGTGAGGGACAATATCTCTATTGGTATTGAGCCTTTTGGGGTGAACAAAAAACAAAGTCATAAGGACTAGGATAGAGCTAAGTAAAAAGATTCTTCAAGTGTTGATTTGAGATTAAGTTTAGAGATAGAAGAAGGAGAAGACGCGGTTCCTTCAACATCTCCACAATGGTATGATTGATTTAACTGCAAAAAGTCTCATATCAATAGAGATATTGTCTCTCACTTATATACATATGTATCCATGATCATCTGCTTGTCTAGCCAATGCGAAACTTTTATTGCACTCCCAACATATTCTACATCCACTATACAAAACCTGAGAGATACGGATTTATTCGATCTAAGTCTCTCAAATTACTCAAGCTAGTCTACCCAGAACACAAAGGGTAAAAGTAAATGAGCTGTGTTGTCTGATGGAGAGCAAGGACGATCAAATTAACAATCCTCCTGGCCAATTTTTTCACTAGTCATTAGATAAAAAAATCTATGTGTGTTCCACAACCCCATATTTTCGCTACTGTATACGTAGCTTTTACTTGACTGGTAAGCATATGTTCATCAAGTAAATGAGCAAAAAAGAGGCCAATGTCAAGTTTCAATTAAATACTTTGCAAAAAAAAAAAAAAAAAATCGCATTCAAGACAGGTTTTTTCATGCAAAAATATTCCAGGACTAAAACACAAATAATACTAAAACCGAACAAATACGCAAAAACTCAAGAAATGGAATTTGAATTTATCATATTGACATCTCTTCAATTAATATAGGGAAGATGTCACAGAAATATTGACATGTCTATAGCTTTTATTTTCCCCTTTTTCTGTGAACATTACATCAAGGTAAGTGGAGTGAGAGATTTTAAACGTTCAACTTCTTAAAGGAAGAGTAGTGAAACGTTGACTGTTCAGCTATGTTCAGGTTGAAATCTATGCCGGAAAAGATTTGAAATACATCAATAATATTGCAACGTGTCTCTCTATTTTATAGTGCTGATGAATCTTTGAAATTCTGTTTCAGGTCAACCACCAAGTGATGACCAACAACAATATTTCCCAAGAACAAACATCAACAAACCTTTCAAACAAGCCCAATTGCAAAGAGACCTGAATAAAAGAAAATCAGTGAGTGAGAGCAGTGGAGTAGCTGATTCATCAAGAGCAGATGAATATTATGAATTAGATGATCCAGTTCTGTCCATATCAGAGATCTTCCCAGGGTTTCTTGCCATTGGAACCCTAGGTTCTTCTTCAGACCCAGCCACCCCAAAATTCTCCATCTCAATTGACAACATCACTGCAACAGAAGCTCAAGTCACTGAGAATGAGCTCAAGCTGATCAATGATGAGCTCGAAAAGGTCCTCGAAGTAGAACCGAACGACACCGCGTCGTCGAGGCGGAACAGCTATGTCAGCATGGGAAGAACCAGCCATGGGATGATCAGCAGTACTGTCACAGATCAGAGCAGTAATGTGATCAGTGACGATGTGGTCAATAATGGCGGCGGTGTCATGGTTTGCCCACTTCAAGGATATTTGTTCGGGTCCGCGGTCGAGTTGTCGGAGACGACGATTGGGAAGAAGGAGAACCGGACGTCGCTCGGGGAGCTGTTTCAAAGAAGCAAGCTGTTATCAGAGGAAGTTGGAGCAAGATCATGTGATAAGGATGATGATCAGAAGCAAGTAGAGAAGAAAGCTGGGGATAAGTATGGGATGCAGTTGATTAAAAAGAAGCTCAAGAAAAGGATGCTTAATGCTGCTTCTAGGAACTCTTCAACTGCTGCTGCTGGAGTCTTTGATTTTGTTTCAACTCACACCAAACTCCATAAGGTAAGCATCCAAATCATAATTCTTCAATTTATTTTTGGTTAAATTACATGTTTGGTTCCTATAGTTTGGACAAAGTTTGAATTTGGTTCCTATGATTTTAAAATTTTCAATTTAGTCTCCATGGTTTGAGCTAAACTTCAATTTGATTCCTATGCTTTTAAGAGTTTGAATTTGGTCTTAATGCTTTGAGCTTAGTTTCGATTTGGTCCCTCTAATTTAAATCTCACGAGTCGTCTCTAAATTGTATTTTACCTACTTCAAAAAAACTCAAATATATATATTTTTTTACCCTGCTATAAACCTTAATACAACAAACTACCATAGTGACCCAAATAAAAAACTGCCAAGTGAAAAAAAAATGTCATTATGAAAGTTTGAGAAAACTATAAAAATCAAATTTAAACTTTTGAAATATTGAGGACTAAATTCATACTAAATCCAAATTATAGGGATCAAATTGAAACTAAGCTCAAACTATGGGACTAAATTAAAAATTTTAAAATCATATGGGACTAAATTCGAATTTTGACCAAACCTTAGGGACAAAATTTGTAATTTAACCTTATTCCTCATGGTAAAGAAAAAAGAGGATATCACACAAATCGTCACTTAACTATAACGATATCATAAATGTGTTCATAATTCTTTTAGGGTGAAAATTAAATCCTCTAAGTTGCATGTGCGTGAAAATTTTTAGGCCACTCTATTGAAAAATTATTCAATGTGGTTGCTACATTGTAGCTATCACTCTTTAAACCTTTAGATGTATGGTTTGAACCATAAATTAAATTTCACTCTCCGACATACAGTGGTACAAAATTGTCAACCACATTATTCCAGCATTCTTGAATAATTTCTCCTTTTGTTACCGTTTATTACAAATTTTGTCTGATAACTTTCTTTAATAATTATCCCATACTCTCTTTAATTACCTTGCTTTTCTTTAAAAAGGCGTCTCTTTCTTTTGTCTACCACAATTTCTTTTCAAAAAATTCTCTTTTTGACACATTTCTTTTCCAAAGTTTCTCTCCCTCCAACACAACCCCATTTTTACGAGAAATTATTCTAAAAAGGCTATTATATAATTTGGCTAAGAGTGATTTATACCAGTAGATGTAGGAGAGAGAAACTAAAAATCATAATTTTACTATGCATGGTTTAAAAGTTGTGGTGGACACATTGAATAATTTTCTCATTCTTAACCGTCCCAAAAGTTCCATTGATAATATATTATTCATCAAATCCTTCATTTAGAAAAGCCCAAATAAAAACATTGTAACCCTATAAGCTCTAAATGACTTTAATTTGGTTTATCTTTCTCATCCTAAAACGCTTGCAATTTGGCTTGTAGATTCTTCATATGTTCAATAGGAAAGTTTATCCTGAAACCACGACAATGGCCAAAGAAAAGTGGGATCATAAGGCCGAAAAGAATGACAAAAAGAAAAAAACAACCATTGATGGAGCACTTGATCATAAGAACAATGGAGAAAAAACCTTCACAGATGGAGACATTATGATCTTCCCCAAAAAGCTCATCTTAAACCAAACCTTACAACGCTTCAACAGCCAGTCTATTCCTCCACAGTTCTCAGATGATGATGATGATGCTGATTCAAATTGGAACAAGGAGCAATGGATCAAATCAGATGCTGAATGTAAGTGAAATGTATCTATATATTAAATAAATCCTTTTATTTCCAAGCTACCAACGTTACGTTTTACATTTATTATATTTTTAGTCGTGGCTATGGTTTAAATTTTATGTATCTCTATATGGTTTTTAATAGTTGTCTATCTTTTGGTTATTGCTTACAAGACATAATCCTCATTTGAGAGGGTAACAATATTTCTTCCAATATGACCTTAAAGTTTATTATAGATGTGTATGATAAATAGGGCTTCTGATGTAATTTTTTTGTTTGTTGTTTTTTTTTTTCCATTTTTTTAATGATGTGGGAGTTAAATAGATCGTGATTGGGTATTAATTGTGATTGAAAAATAAGAATTTGCTCTAGAAATTAGTCAGAAAGTTTAATTCTAGATGATACACATCCATATGACGGAAAAAAGAAAAGAAATATTTTGCAACCCTATGGGACCTAAATTTTCAAAACTTGGGTCTATATGTTTTGTTCTTAAGACAACTTAGAATAAAAAAGGAAGAAAAACAACATAAAAGATCTGACACTTGAACTCAAAAACATCATCACCTTCCATCACAATCTCAAGAGTGAGAATTTTTTATTAAACAAAACGTAGC
>JAOANK020000070.1:1231237-1244238 GCA_026257165.2 Telfairia occidentalis | reverse complement strand
AGTTCACAACTGACTCAGGATTTAGGTCGAGTCACCTATGATCATCCTAGTGAAGTGTAAGTCTCTTACAGCAACAGTGTTATACTGAAAGACGAATCATTTTGCGGTCTGGTCTTATACATGTCTGACATATATAGAATACCCTCACGCACATGTCTCCACATGAACGTTTAGGATCGAAACATTTGTGCACTTTACAACACTTGTAATAATCACAAAGTGGGCCGTATCCATAGTGTCAGCAGGATAAGGCACCCAACCTTATCCATATACTACAGACCATTTAAGTTATTTCTTAAACATGATCTGCCTGTATGTCTCCACATACATGTTTAAGTTTCTCATAGAATAACTTTAGATCTTAGTTTATTGGATTGAGTTTATGCACACTAAATGACGAATAAAATAACTCTTACTTTATTAAATAAATAATTTGTATAAAATTACAAGACCACGAAGGTTTAGGGCATCAACCCCAACAGAGTCTTCTACATCAGTCTTGAAACATGTCTCCAAGTCTTCTATTTTAAGTAGAAACAACCTATTTGATGTCATTTCAACACAAGCAATTAATCTTCTCTTTGGATCATATATTTCACAAGTACCTTCTTTGATGAGTGTTTCATATCCTTTCTCTTGTAACTATCCAACACTCAACAAATTGCTTATCACATCAGGAATATATAACACATTTGATATAGTCTCAACATTGCCCTTTTTAGTCTTAATTTGGATATCACATTTGCCCACGACATTTACTTTAGAGTGATCCCCAAAACTAATAGTAGAATGAAAATTTTCATCTAAATTATGAAAGAGAGACTTGTTACCACACATATAATTGCTGCAGCCCATGTCCATATATCATGTGTTTGGTCCAAGCTCATCCCTAGAGTGAGATGCCATAAAAAATGTTTCATTTTTATGGTTAAGGTTGACTGTGCATTCAGACTTGTAATGACCAAACTTATAGCAATGATAACATTGAATGTTGGACTTATCAAACTTTGAGTTGTTGAAGTTTGTTTGTGTTGGTCATGTCATTCACCTCTTCCTTTTCCTTGCCATTTTCCACGACCTTTATTTGATTATTTTTTGCAGAGTTCTGACCATGAGTTGAAGCCTTCAAGGCTTGTTCTTCAGTTGAACCTGTGGTTGACGTCATTCTCTGTTCATGCACAGGCAAAGAATTTTGTAATTCATCAATATCCTTTGATTCCTCAATTGATTAAACCACATAGGCAAATTTAGGAGCCATTAATCGAAGAATCTTCTTAACCACAGCTACATCTCCAATTTTCTCTCCATTGATCTGCATCTTGTTTACAATAACTAATGTTCATACGAAATACTCATCTACAGATTCACCTTGCTTCATTTGAAGAATCTCGAACTTTGTGCAAAGTGTTTGGAGCTACTGCCTTTTCACCCTTATTGTGTCTTGGTACTTTTTCTTCATGGAGTCCCAAATTTGTTTGCAGGTGTCTTTTAGTAAAATGGTCTCCAAGATGGCACGATCAATCACTTGGAATAATTAGTTCTTCGCCTTGAGATCCTTCAACTTTCGTTCCTCCAGCTTCTTTTGTTCAACTTTTGACAAGACAACTCGAGGAGCTGGTTCATTCACTTCTACTTCAACCATGGTCCAATACACTTTAGATTGTAGGAAATTTTTCATCAACATGCTCCAATGATCATAGTGACCATCAAAGCGAGGAATTTTCGGTTCCACATAGTTGTTGTTTGAGGTCATTGCTTTGCTTTCTAGCGACTTTAGAAGACAAAGGAGGAGAGATTGATTTATTGGCTAAGAAAAAGATGCTTCTCAATTAACCTAGCTCTGATACCCATGCTACACGCCAAGGGAGAAAGCACACAATGTGGAAAGCCAAAAAGATAGTGAAGTAAACTTTGTTTGATGATATTTTCATTCAATTATGAGCCTTTATATAGGCTAAAAAAATACTAATTTTAGTCACCACTATTCTTAAGATTAGGATTCTACCTTAGGACTAGGCACCCTTAAGACTAGTTACATTAAATTAGCAAAAAAACTCTAACACATATTCATGAACTGGAAAAAAAAAGAGTTATAAAAATATAGGTTAAAATACTATTTTGGTCTCTGTACTTTGAAACTCGTTCTATTTTAATCCCTATTTTTAAAATATCCAAATTAGTCCCTGTATTTTCAATAAACCTTAATAGACAATTGATTAATGGTTAACTTTTGCTAAAAAGAAATTCAAGTCTCTAAGTCTTCCCTCTATAAATTTTGGAAACATATTTACAATGTGACTTTTCTTTGATGAAAATTATTGTGCCAAGTCGGATAATAGTTAACTTCAAACTTAACGATGATGACTTATTTTAAGATTTATAGAAAATTGTTAGACCTTTTTTGCTTTCATTGTTACTTTAGGTCATTTTATGATAGCCCATTCCCTCAATTGTGGTCTAGTTTTTATGATTTATTTACCTCTTTGAATAAATTAGTTGGGCTCCATTTATTGTGTGCTATTCTTGTTGGCCCGTTTCCTTAAACTGGTGTGAAATAAATGAGCCTTGTATTAGTTGAGTTAACTTTACCTCACTCTTGTGTTTGTGATGGGTCTCTTTACCCAACCATTGAGCTCCCATATATATTTATCTTATTTGTAGCCAAAAAACCTAGATCTATTTTTGGTGGGTTTCATTTTATGAATAGAAGAAGGTAGAGAGAGTACTCTTGTTTTGTGCACTTGTTCTATCGTGAAGGTGAAAAAGGAAGAGGTGGTTCGTTCGTAGTCAAGTTCAACAGGAGAAACGCCGCCGTTGCCGCCTAGGCTTGGCCACTAGAATGAGTGTTTTGACGATCTCCTAGGTGGAGCTGTGTTTGGGCCATTTTCGTACATTCTTCTTGAGTTCTTGGTAGTTTATCTTCATGCATACCTTTCTTTTTCTTGAATGAAATCTATTGTTATTGTATATTCCAATTTGTATGATTCTTGATTCTTTTTTATCTTTAATAATATTGACTCAACAAAGGGGTTTTTCTTCTTTGCAAGTAAAGTAGGTCTTCGGACCGAACCACCATAAATCTTGGTGTTATTTTACCCTTTCTCCCTCACTGTACAACATTCAAATCCGATTTTATATGTTTTGTTTATGGTCGAAAATTGCTCATGGTTGCTTACTAAATTCCTATATGTAATAAGAATAAAATAGCAACAACAAAAATACATGGACTAATTTGAACATTTAAAAATACTGGGACTAAAATAGAACAATTCTAAAATGTAGGGACCAAATGATATTTTAACCAAAATATAATCCTACAATCTTGGTTGGAATGATGAGATTTAATATTTTGAGGTTCTCTTCCACCAAAAAGAGTTTTTTTTCTTCCTTTTGCCAACCTATCATAGCTTAACAGTTGAAACATCACTACTTCCTTGAGAGTAATTGTAGATTTGAATTAGCTTAACAGTTGAAACATCACTACTTCCTTGAGAGTAATTGTAGATTTGAATTGCCACACCACAGTTGATGTACTATTCTAACAAGCAGGCTGGTTGGCATGCCCTCGGTCCTCGTCATTTGGTGCCGAGCTCCAAAGTTTCCTTGCTTCGTTGTCTCTTATATATTGAACCACCACATGGCATATCAAAATTTTACTCCCATTAGTATTTATGTTAATCGGTAATATGAGTATAGTTCAACATAGTTAAATCATTTATACTTTGTTTAAGAGGTGGTAGATTCAAATCTCTACTCTCACATGAATGTAATATATTTTGTTTTTAAAAAAATATTCACGTTTAATTGAATGCACAAGAAACTAATTTTCGTTTCTACCTTTAGGCAACGTTTGGGAGTGATTTTGGAATACACAAAATTAGTTTCGTTATGCCCAAATTTAGGTAATTAACCTCAAGTTTAGTATGATAAAAGTGATTCTAGTCCTTCCAAAATCACTCATAAACACACTTGTAGTTTTGCACATCATCACTTTATCATCGTAATAAAAAGTAGAACATTGAGTATCATATTTGGATAAGTTTACCCCAAATCTTCAATTGAAAATTTCAATTACGTCATTTATGTTTTTCTCTATAAGAATTGATTGATGAATTATCTAATTTATCTTTATACTTATCTATATCTATACTATATTAAAAGGGGACATAAAGGAGAATTTTTACCTTCCAATTTTGCCCTCAACTTTTTAGTACATGCTCATTTTGCCTTTCAAATTCTTACGGGACATGATTGTTCAAGTTGATGTGTTCATTGAGATGTGTCTACATAGACACGTCCTTTCACACCAAGTCACCTCTAATGGAATCCAACTATTTGGGTCGCCGTGTTCGTTGAAATGTGTCTCTACTGATAGACATGTCCTTTCACACAAGATCACCTCTAACGGGGCATGATTATTCAGTTCGAGGTGTGTACAAACAGACATATCCTGTCACACAAAATCATCTCTAACGTTTGGGTATTTAATTTTTTTTTAAAAAAATACATACCCATTTTACTATTCAAACTTCCATGAGACACAACTGTTCGAGTTAAGGTGTCTGTATGGACAAATATATCCTTCTCATAAAACCATATCTAATGTTTTATTCTTTTATATTACTCATTCTATATTTTTTTTCTTATAATATTTTAATTTTAATTGTTATCAAATAATACAATTTTAATAAATAGTGTACTATATTTTAAAAAATTATTATTATAGCGAAGTTCAGAATTCTGTTAATGGTATAAGGTTAAAAAAAAATCATATTAAAAGCATATTTCCCCAACCGTCAGGGGTTCGAACCCCCCACCCCACATGTTGAACTCAAAAAAAAAAAAACACGAATCATATTAAATTAGCAATTTTTTTACAATTTTTTTTTATCACATTTTAATTTAAAAAATTAAAATCCTCTATATTTATTTTTCAAATTGACTAAAATTTTCAAAGTAACTTTTAAAATAAAATATGTCAAACCGATCATAACTCAATTGGTTAAAATAATAATTGACAAAATTAAAACAATAGGGTGTTACAGTTAGAGTCCCTACTCTCATATGAATGTAATATATTTTATTTAAAAAAAAAAATATTCACGTTTAATTGAATATTTGGTTTGTATTTTGGAATAAATAAAAGTTAGGTTCAAGTTTTGTTTCGGTAAGTAAACTTTCACGGCGGTTTAAAGTTTCAAAACTTTTGAACATTTAGTTATAATTGATTTCTAAGTTATCTTGCACAAGAAACTAATTTTTAGTTTCTACTTTTAGGCTTTGTTCGGGAGTATTTTGAAATAATCAAAATCACTTTCGTTATACTCAAATTTAGGTAATTGACTTTAATTTTATTATGACAAAAGTGATTCTAATCCTTCCAAAATCACTCCCAAATACACTTGTAGTTTTCCTCATCATCACTTTATTATCATAATAAAAAGTAGAACATTGGAGTATCATATTTGGACAAGTTTACCCCAAATCTTCAATTGAAACTTTCTATTACGTCATTTATGTTTTTCTCTATAAAAATTGATTGATGAATTATATAATTTATCTATATACTTATCTATATCTATACTATATTAAAAGAGAATATGGAGGAGAATTTTTACCTTCCAATTTTGCCCTTAACTTTTTGGCACATGCCCATTTTACCCTTCAAATTCTTACGGGACATGATTGTTCAAGTTGATGTGTCTGCATAAACACATCCTTTCACATAAAGTCACCTCTAATGGAATCCAATTGATCGGGTCGACGTGTCCGTTAAGATGTGTCTCTACATGTAGACATGTTCTTTCACACAAGATCACCTCTAATGGAGCATGATTATTCAGTTCGAGGTGTGTACAAACAGACATATTCTTTCACACAAAATCATCTCTAACGTTTGGGTATTTAAATTTTTTTTTTTAAAATACATGTTCATTTTGTCCTTCAAACTTCTATGAAACACGATTGTTCTGGTTAAAGCGTCCGTAGGGACAAATATGTTCTTTCACATAAAGCCACATCTAATCATGATAATCTTTTATATTACTCATTCTATGTTTTTTCTTATAATATTTTGATTTTAATTGTTATCAAATAATACAATTTTAATAAATAGTGTACTATATTTTAAAAAATAAGTATTATAGCAAAGTTCAGAATTATGTTTGTTTTTTATCTTTACATTCAAGTGAATAATGTCAACAATAACGTTTCCTCCAAATCAATCTCTTTTTTTTTTTTTGTCAATTAATAAGTATGTTGCATGTCAATCTCAATCATAAAAAAAGACTATCGTTTTTAACTTTATACTAATATTGTACATGCATCGCATGTGTTTCTAACTAGTTATATTAAAAGGTGAAATAAGTGAACTATTTTTAGACACTTATCATTTATACAATTTTGAAATTTTAAACAGGTACCTTTTTAATACTTGATTTATTCTGTTATTTTATTTTTTTGAAATTAAAATAATATTTATAGTATAAGATTAAAAAACGAATCATATTAAATTAACAATATTTTTTAAAATTTTTATCACATTTAAATTTTAAAAATTAAAATCGTCTATATTTATTTTTCAAATTGACTAAAATTTCCAAAGTAACTTTTAAAATAAAATATAAAATTTTATCGGACAAAGACAGGGTGATATTGATGGTCACTACCTCTAAGGCAAGACATTATTATTTTTTTTTAAAAAAAGACTAAATTATATGAGACTAAATTACTAATATAAGTTTCTAATCTTAATTCATTAATTAGAATTAAAATTAAAATATGATAAGTTTAAATAAGTAATTTAACTAAATCTTAGAAAATCCTTCGAAATCCGACCGTTTTAGCTAGGAATTTTTTTTATGTAAAAGTACAATTTTAAATCGTGTAAGATTTTAAAATCATGCAATTTCTTGTGATAACAAACAATAAAATTCATTTGAAATCCGTAAAATTTTGAAATCCTTCCGAATTCTAGATTTCCTAACACAGTCTAAGGTAAGTTTCAATTATATATCTATAGTTAAAAATCTTATTTTAACTCTTAAATTTTAAAACCGTTTAAAACAATCCTTTCATTAGCTTTTCTATAAAAATAAAAATAAAAATTTAATGTAATGATGTATAAAGAAAGCGAAGGATGCTAATCACGTTAAAAAATGATATAATTTGAGAGAAACAATTGTATAAGTTAGGACAATATATTGTTTCTTCTATCATAACTAAAATGTTTAAGAGAAAACAAAATTTTCGAGGTGATAAGCCAACCACAAACAATGGACAAAATCTAGGTCCTTCTTTCTCATGATCAATTGACAAAAATTAGCCTAACAAATAATTTCCAAGTCAACAATACCACGGTAGCATAAATTTCTTAAATTTTTTACTTTTGAGGATAAAAATTGAATTCCAATCAATTGAATTTTCTTTGTTCTCCTAGCTTTCTACCCATGTTTTTCACTAATCCAACTGTTTCAAATTTTTTTCTTTTGTGAACATATTTTTCTTGCAAAGTATTTTCTCAAGTACGTCACATTATTTTGGCTTTTATTTTTACAAGTCCACGATTTCTCTCAAAGTATGTGACTTCCTCTTTTAAATGAAATTTTTTTTATTAAAATGCTAACCCGAAATATGTTTCCCATTTTAACCAGCAACATTTCAAATATTACTAGAACCCATTGGTTGTCATTTATGTCCTTGTGTAACTTTTATGAGCCATTTTTTGTATAATATAACCTTTAATCATAAAATAATGAATAGAATAATATATTATCTTACTTTGTACAATTGTTTCTCTCAAATGACATCAATTTTTAAGATGAATAGGATCATTCACCTTTTTTTACAACTCACCGTTACGTTAGATTTTTTATTTTATATTTTATTTATTATTATTATTTTTTAAACATAAAAACTAATGGAATGATTGTTTTAAACCATTTTAAAAGTTAAGGATTAAAATGAGATCGTAGAGCAATAGGGGTACAATTGAAACTTACTCCAAAGTTTAGAGGTATAACTGAAACATGAACAATGCTCACATGTACTTATGCATGTTATTACAAGTCTTGGTTCAACCCATCTTCACGCCACATTTCATTTTGTTTTTAACAGGAAATTAGATAGAATGGTATTTTTTAAACAACTTTAAAAGATTGTCGATAGAATTGAAAATTTTGAAACCACGGGAGTATAATTGAAATATACTCAAAAGTTTAGGGGTATTTTGTATAACTTAGAGGAAAAAAAAAAGCATAAAATTCTATTTGTTAATTTTTAAGTTGACTCAGATTCCACTGATAACTTTTAAAACAAAACATAAAATCATGATAAAATGAAGTCTTAAAAATTAGAAACATAGATTAGAATATGTTTTTTAAAGATTAAAATTAAAATATTGATAGGTTAAAATACATCACACCACCAATGCATGTAAAATTTATCTAACTTAATTAAAAGAATTCAAATTCATTAGGAAATCCAGCACTCAACCTACTACCTATAGCTTCAAACATTAGTCCATCAGATAAACATTTATTTACTAGGTAAATGAACCAAAAAAAATATATATTCTTGTTAAATTTCTATTAAATAATTATGAAAAGAATAAAGGCAAAGACTAATATAATTTTTGTTAAATTATACATTTAGTCCTAACTTTGTGTCAAATAGACTCTTAATTTTTTTTTTAAAAAAAATTAATAAGTCCAATAGGTCCTTGAACATCTAATGTTGCATTTAATAGATCTTTGATCTAATTGACATTTTCTCAAATGTATGATTTTATTAGACATAAAATTAAAAATTAAGGGTCTTATTGGACATAAAACTGAAAGTTTGAGGATTTATTTGATGGTTTATAGTTCATGAGACCTATTAGACACAAACTTAAAAGTTTAATGACTTAATTATTTGATACTTTTTAAAGTTTAGGGATACAAGATGAAAATTCAAAAACTTATTTGAAGTTTTCTAAAATTGAAGCAGTTATTTGACACAAAATTGAATGTCTAGGAATTAAATTTCTTACCCATCAGTTTTATAAATTTAGAGATTAAAAATGAAATAAACATAAAAAATGAAAGAGATTGGGAAATTTAAAGTTTTAAAGCAAGTTTTTAAAAGAGACACCAATAATTGAAAGAGTCTGATATTAGTTGGCCTGTCATTGTATTTGGTAAGAGTTGAGATTTATTGAAGTTATTTACATCAGCAAAACCCACTAGGTTGCATTGAAGCCCCACTTGATTAAATATTAATCATTAATAAAACAAGTCAATTTAAGCATAACTCAATTGGTTAAGGATATTTCAACAATCGAAAGATCATGAGTTTGAATCTCCACTCCACACATTTTTAGAACAAAAAAAAAGCCATTAATAAAATGAGAAATGACAAATTAGAATTCATCATGTATATACTTTACAAATTATATATAATAAATCTTAAAATTAGTCATAATCGTAAATTTTTTATGTTAACCTGACTTGGCAAAAATAATCATAATTTCCATTCAAGAAAAGACACAATGTAAATTAGGGGTCTCACTGTTCCTTGCAAGATCTCTAACGACAAATGTGGAAGAGAATAATTCCTATTTAGAGCGGGGACAGAGACGTACGGGAGGATTTTGTCTATTACATTTTTTAAGACGAGAATGAAGATTATGGTCTCTATCTCTATCCCTACTTAAAATTATTTGATGAAAGATAAAAATTGGTCCATGATATCCATATCCATTCTCAATTTTACTTTTAATTTGTAAAAAAAAAAAACTTTTTAACTTTAACATATCAAGTTATTCAATCGAAGTCATTATAGGAAAAAAAAAAGTGATGGCATATTTATAAACGTTTGCTAAGACTTGAAAATATAGATGGACATGGCCATCAAATAACACAAAAACCCACTCCATGAAGTACTTATAATAAATAACCTGACCCACATCGCACATGAAATAATAAATGGATATAGCCAAGCCCTAGCTATGTTTCACCTATCACTTAACCTAAACTTCTTATCTAAATAGCAAAAAGAGATGATCAAACGAGTGGAGCGAAGCGAGTGAGAGAGAAAAATTTCGTCACAACCTTAACAATTTCTTTGACGAAATTAAAAGGTTAAATTACAAATTTGATTCCTATGATATTGACAAAATTTGAATTTGGGTTCTAATGTTTTAAAATTTTTAATTTAATCCACATGGTTTAAGCTTAAGTAATTTACTTTAATCTCTATGTTTTAAGAGTTTGAGTTTGGTTCTTATGATTTGAGTTTAGTTTCGATTTCATTCATATGATTGGGTAAAATCTCATAAGTTGTCCTTAAATAATTGTGTTTCACCTAGTTGAAAAAACTCAACTATTTTTTTTTCCTATGCTCTAAACCATAATATAATAAACTAACACAAACTACTAAGTGGAAAAAAAAAATTAAAAAAAATAAACATGATTAGAAGGAATGATTTTTTGACGTTTGACGAAACATAAATATGAAATTGAAACTTTTGAACCCGGATGGACTTAACTGATACTTAATTCAAACCAAATTGAAACTAAGCAAACCCAAACCTTGGAGACTAAACACAAATCCTAATAATATATAGTCCTAACCATAGAGACAAAATTAATAATTTAACTCCAAATTAAAAACGTAGAAAAAATGAAGACAAAATTTAAAATATATATCATAAATATTAGAAACCAATTGGCTAAGAACATGATTGATATTATTTTAAACTAAACACAAATCCTAATAATATATATGCTTCGTCGTTATCCCTAGAAAAGAAAAAAAAAATCCGATATTGACGTGGCCGGAGGCGGAGGCCATTCTACTCCGCCGCTGCCGCCGTCATTCCACCGCGGACTTCTTTACTTTTCTCCGTCCAATTCTCTCGTCTTCAAGAAGATAGAGACAGGAGAGAGAGGCATAGAAAGGAAAATCGATCACGAGATTGAGAAGATCAGTGACAGAGAGCAGTGGGAAACAAGCAGAGTGAACAATTCGAAAGCAAAATCAAAGCAAGAAACAGAATATATATACCTCGAATTTGGGAAAAAGCGAATGCGATTGAGATTAAGGATGGATAATCAGATATAGATATGAAGCTGAACGACGAAGGTGAAGAGGGAAATTAGGGCAAAGAAGATGAGGGAATGGATGAAAATGGAGGCGCCGCTGGTGTGGAAGTTGCCGAAGTCGACGAATCGATGGTGGCCAGGGATCTGAAAGAGAAGGCCGGGAGATAGCAGAAGAAACAGAACCACAGCCACAAAAACTGGGCCCCAATCCGCCATCGTTTTCCCTTTTCTTTCTCTCTGGATTTTGGTTTCTCACTCACCAAACGCGCCTTCCTCACCCGCCTTTTATATTTGGCGGATTTAATGACTTACAATTTTTTTTTTCTTCATAATTTTAGTAAAATTTTTATTCGGTGTCCGGTATCCCATCCTCTTGATCTTTTGTAGAGTAATTTTTGATGAATTTATACTTAAAAAAAATATAATTATAATTGCCCCAACTTCAACATAATTCAAGTAGTTAAGATATTTTTTTCAAATAAGAAAATGGTGGGTTCAAATTCACACCTCCACATGTTGTTGAACTAAACAAAAACTAGAATTATTATAGTATTAGTTTGGTTAGACAACATGAGCATAACTCAACTTTCTTATTGGTAGGTTTTTTACCCAAATACTTCGTCATATGATGTGTGGGCAACTAGAGGATCCTTTGAATTTCACACTACCAGCGGACATTGATCGTGTTAAAGCATCACAAGGGTGGGGGATTGAATAATTTTTTAAATGATATTAGATGTTATATATTCATTGAACTGTTCGGATTAACAAAAAAACTTAAATAGTTAAGAGCTAGTTTAGTAAGAGAAAATTATTGGTACTATGGGAGTACCTATTCCTTCTATTCATAAGTTGACACATCATATTGGTGGATTTGTTTTGGAAAAATGTTTTTGAATTATGTACTCCAAACAATAGAAATTCTAAAAATTAATAACATTTTTATGGTTTCGTATTTTAAATTTAAAGTGTGAAAATGCAAACTTACTCTAAAGAAAAGAAAAAAAAATATGAGAAATATATTTCTTATTATAAACTTGTTTTATTTTTTAAAAAGATCAAAACATGTTAATTACGCAGTATTTATTATGTTAATTACTAAATTTATTAATAATATTTGAAGTTGAACTAAATATTTTTAAATGGAGATTTAATTTCTAATTATATCATCAAACACTTATATAAAAATATATAGTACAAATTTATTTTCATTAAATCATTTGTTTTAAAATTTCTCTTCTCACATCACTAACCAAAGGTACACTAAAATACTTATTAGATCACTAAAATTAAACATTAAACAAGGAAAAAGAGAAAACTTAAGAACTAGCTTTTTTTATTAATTTAAAAGTCAAAATATTATAAAATTTAAAGGATAAACCTACATGGTATTGCACTTTTTTTAAAATAAAAAAATAGAGAATATAATTTATTCCTACGATCATAATTTTTGTTGAAATCATTGGAAAACTAAATATTTATTCAATTACATCGTTAAAATAATATATCTTTTTTAATATTGAAATCGATAGTGTTTTGATTTAAGAAAATACTCGATGTATATTAACAATACAAAAAATTAAGGGCAAAATTTATCATCTAGGTTGTTGATGCACAGAAAATCCTGCCTGTGACGCGACTTGAGCTTCAGCAGTCCTCGGACCTGTGAGGAAGAGAACAAAGTGAGGTGGGGTGGTGTTTACCACACTCCGACGCTCAAGTCAGTAGAAGCAGAAGAAATGAGTAAAAAAATGTATTCCGATTCTGTTGCATACCTTTCGAGGCGGCTCTGCCCTGCTTTTATACTTGAGCTCATAGGAGTCATTCGCGGTGCAACGCCTCCGACCGGGCTTGATTTAGGGCTGATTAGGAGTGGAGGGATTAGCGGGACCGTTACGTCCGTTTTGATTAATTCAA
>JAOANK020000070.1:1200397-1211994 GCA_026257165.2 Telfairia occidentalis | reverse complement strand
CACCACTTGGTCTTCCCTTCAAAGCCTTGTGTAACCCAGCTTGTATCAACACATCCTTGACTTGCACTTGCCACAAGGCAAAGTTGATCCCTCCATTAAATTTCTCTACATAAAACTTCACCGCACTCATAAAGTTTGACATATCTACTTTAACTTCTAGCAAACCTGCAAATAGTGAACAACCCACACTATTCACACACTCTAGCCCGTTTCAAGAACTCTTTTCTGATGTGGAGTTCAGACAATGCTACAACCACAAAGCATACTAAAAAATTTAAGAAACTATAAACCTAGACGCTCTGATACCACTTATTGGGAAAAATCTCTCACTTCTACCACATGAATAAACAAAAAAATAACTGAGAAATTTAAAAGAAACACTGAACACAAGAATTTACGTGAAAAAACTCCAAAACCAGAGAAAAACCACGACCCACTGAAAGAAACTCTACTATGCAAAAAATTGTTACAATCACATAGAATTTTTCTCCCAAATCCCAATTACAAAAACACTCTCTCAAAGCTTTCTACTACTCACACCCTTCTCCCCACTCTCAAATAAGAAAATAGAGCTAGTACACCAAGCTTAAAGTGTTTCTAACTGGGATGAATAAAACTAAAGCTCATCACCTCATATATAGTGCTTGAAACTCATCACCTCATTCATTCTTTTCGATGTGAGATTTTCACTATTCTAATATTTTGCCAAAAACCCAACAGTGCCGACTTGTTACCATAGAAATACTCCTCAATCCTTTGTCATTAACCTCTCAGCTTTCTTTAAGTAAAACTCCATCATTTTCCCACCCTGATGAAGCATGCTTCATGGACTTGGCTGCCACTCATCATATGATCCCTATTTAGCCAACAATCAACAACCTTATCCATACATAGGTGCTGAACAAGTAGTCATTGGCATTGGTAAGCAACTCCTTGTCTTAAACATTAGGTCTACTGTCCTTAGTTTCACTGTTTCTTCCTTTCCTATTCATTTAAAATTATCCTTCATACACCTCATTTATCTCAAAGATTACTCAACATTGCTCGTTTATGTGCTGACAATAATGTTGTTGAATTTTATTGTAATTTCTTTCTTGTGAAGGATCTTCACACCAAGATGGTGTTTCTATGGGGTAATCTTGAAGGAGGCTTGTATAAACTCTCCTGTGTTCCTGTCCAGCCCTCTTTGTCCAGCTGCACTCCTTTCTCGTTTAGAAGATTTCTCAGTTTCGCATAACAGACCTGGCCACCCTGCATCCCCAATCATGCAACAATTTTTGAAGTCCTGCAATTTTCGTCTAAGGGTCCAGTTGCAGGTTCTTTTTTTTTTTTTTTAGTAGCTGTTATTTGTCTAAAAGTCATCACCTCTAGTTTGTTAAGTTTGTAACACGAGTTATTGCCCTTTTTGATTTAATACACTCTAATGTATGGGGCCCTGCTCTCTTTCCATCTATTAATGCAAACGATTTTTTCCTATTATTCATTGATGATTTTAGTCGTTTCTCTTGACTATATATTCTTAAAATCAAAGGATGAGACTCTTCCAACCTTTATGATTTCCCATCAAGGCCTAGAAGGTTTGTCTTCCTTTTTAAAAAAGTATAAGTTAACTATTACATTACATGGATACTTTCATGTGACTCACGAATTAAAGTTGCATTTTTTAAAAAAATTTATTTATTTAATAAAAAGTAATAGAAATATCAATTAAAAAAAAAAACATGTGGGCTACATTTGAGACACTGTCTCCCTAAATTACATTAGAAAGCCAACGGAAATAACAACTATGGTAGAGGCAGAGTTTGGAAATGTTTGATGTAACCCAAACCATATGTAAACTACATATGGTTTATATAACTAAAAGTTTAGAACCTAAGTTAATGTTTGATATGTGGATTTGTTTGCCTTCAGCAGGTAATTTGGTAGTCCTACAAGCTACGTAGATTCGAACTATATAAATTTAAACCAAAGAAAGCTACATTTTATTTTTATTTTTACATATTTAAAATCCACAAATTAAACAAAAATTTCACTAATCATAGTTTATGTAACTCAATTCTTCATAGGATACAAGTATAGATTACACAAACCTAAATTTCACAACTCTATGGTTAGTAAACTCAAGCTCATTAAAATGTTTGGTCTCGACACTTCAAACCATTGTGATCAGAACAAAAGGAATGTCAAATTCTTTTGATAAAAAAGACAAATGTCTACTTTTAGATCTAACTGATTTAGAAGAGAACAATAACGAAGAAACAAAAGACCATTCTAAAAGAACATATAAACAAAACAGAAAAGTTAAGCAAAAGGCATAAAAATATAAAAACACCATGAATTGTGAGATCAAAATTATCATTTTGTTGTTCATGTAAATCGAAGCGTTTCAAACTTTTCCAAGTTCATATCAGCAAAACCAACACTAGGATCCTTGCCCTCCTTAATCCCCTCCCTTACTTTCTCCACTCTCTCAAGAATCCCTTTAACTGCAATATCAAAAGCATCCTCAAAACTCTCTAATCTTGATCTGGGGTCTGCATAAATCATCCTAGGAATCATTCTAACCACCTGATTTCTCATCCCCAAAACTTCCTTACTAGAAATTCCCCCTAACACCTCACTCACATTTACCTCTTTTCCCTTAATCCTCTTTGAAGGTATGAAAACAGAGTAGTTGTTGTGATCCTTTGGAAAGTGCCAAATGTACTGCGCATAAGCAGTCCCAGGGTGGAAGAAAACAGGGATACAACCTGCTAAAATGGAATCAAAAATTGACCTTCTTGTATAGGAATCCCCTGGTGGCTGCAAGCAGAAAACAGAGCTTAAAAAGGTGTTCATCACGGCCGCAGGGTCACCACATTTATTCTCCCCAGGAATGCAGGCCAAAAAGAAGCAGTCTTTTGAAGCTTTGCACTGGTTTATGAGCTCCCCTCTAATGGAGGATTCTTGTTTTGGTCTTGGCCCTCCTATGAAGGAGAAAAGGAAGGGCCTTTTCTGTCTTTCCACCTTCCTTTGCCACTCTATGATCTGGGAGTCACTTGAAGGGTGGAAATAAGTGGGATATGGGATTGCAAAATCGTTGTTCCAATACCCTGTTTCGATTGTCAGCATTGTCATGTTGTTGGATTCTGGTAAAAGCATGAGCTTTGTGCCCCAATCCGAATCATTTTGATTGTTTCTTCTGAAATCCCAAGTGATTCTTCCCCCAATCAAGAAATGGTCTCTGCCCCACATGGTTTTCCACTCTGATCTTCGTGAAAGCCATTGGGCCAATTCAATTGGGCCTTTGTCCCTTATTGAGGTGTTGAATCCCCAAAGATAAGGCCCAACATCGAGTCCTGAATAGAATGGCACGAAAATTGCTGATGCTTTAGAGGAATTCTTTGTTAAGCACTTGTATTGCTTCATTCTATGGTGGAAAATGACTTCCAAAGAGAATTGGTTGGTGTAAAACCAGGCATTGTTGGTCAAAACTCGTTTGGGGTTTTGAACAATTGGGCCTAATCCCATGTTTTCCCACACAAATCTGCACACTTCTGACCATTTCAAATGGGGTAATTTGCAATTCTTCTCAACCAAGTCTTCGTTGAACCTCTTGGGGAGATCATGAATGTAAATGTAACTCCCTGTGCATTTGGAGTCATCCTCTGCTTCCGGCCGTACTTTTTTTGGCTGTTGAAAATCATGTGATGGTTTGGTTTTTATGGATCTGCCTTTGCGATGAACACCTCTTTTCCTTTTCTTTTTAGATGGATGAGAAATGGTCTTACTTTTAATGGCTTCCTTTGGTTTTGGGTCAATGGAGGGGTTGGTGAACAGAGTTTCAATGGCTTCTTCTTTTGGTTTTGGATCAATGGAGGGGCTTAGAGAAATGGGTGATTTGGAAATGGATGAGGAATTATTGGAGAAGTCATTGGTTAAGAGGGTGGCTTCATTTTTTCTTGTTTCATATAAGGCAGAGTAATCAAATAAGAGCAAAATAGAGCATAAAATGAAGGAGGTTAGTACTATAAAACGGATTGGATTGGTGCATTTTGGAACTATAATCTTCAGCATTTTTCATCTGTTTTCGATGGAATTAACATAAAATTACGTCAGCACAAAGCTGAGAGAATCTGTAGAATTATACCTACTTAGGAGGGCGAGAAAAATTTAACTTCGAGAGAAGGGTGTGCCTCCTCATGAAGGAGTCCTAGGGAAACTAACTCCGGCCAATGACTTTTACTGAAAAAAAAATCGACAAAATAGCTCCATAACTTCGAGTGAAAAGGTGCAATGGATGGATGGATGGTAGTGACCAAACCCTGACAACGACTTTTATCGAAAACACAGATTTTCACAAAGTCGTAATACCATGTATGGAGACTAATGCCTGTGAAGCATAGAAGGCCAATGGAGCAAAAGGTAGCGTAATATAACGGTTGTATGGTGGCGCATGAAAAATGTAATGAGTTATAAAGAATTCAATGCACCAAAAGAGAAAAGGGACCCTTCCTACGTGATGAAACTAAGAGAGAAAGGGTGACATAGATCTATGAGAATACGCAAAACTTGAAGAGGGTTCTTTTTTCTTCAATGGTAGAGAGAGAGAGAGAGACTCTTTTCTGCAAAAAAAAAAAAAAAGTGCAACAAGGAGAAGGGAAGAAAAGGGGGTTCTTTTCTTGGAAGGGAGGACAGAGAGAATTTTGATGATGATTTTGCAAATATAATGCAGAGAGAGAGATGGTGGTGGAGAATTGGGTTCAGTAGAGGAAATTGAGGAGGTTTTTAGAGAAATCCATTGAATGCAAAATAAGCCATACATGGCAAAATATTTACGTCCTTCAATGAATCCTTCTAAACATAACCTCTCTTTTATTGTCCAATATCCTCCTAATTAATTTCATTTTTTTAGGGGTAGAATATTTTTTTTTAAACAATGTTGAGTTGAGGGATCGGATCATCGATATTTGCGATAGTAGGAGATACATATCTACTAAGCTATACTCAAATTGTCAATTCTATTTCCGTCCTAATACTTTCAAAATTATATTTTATTGTAGTCTTTGACTGACCATTTGTTTAGAAACTTCGATTGATCATTTTGATCTTCACTTATTTTGTTTTTGATAAATCTATGAGGTAATTTTAAATATAGGTATCAATGTTGCAAATATGCCTTAGAGGCATATAAATAAATTTGTTGAGACAATAATAATAAATATCAAAATTATTATTATTATTATTATTTGAAAAAAAGCATGAAAATGAGTATGTAAAATAGTCCGGAACTAAAACAATTACTTTTCTAAAAATGGTTTAAGAATTAAAATTAACGTTTTAAATTAAAAGTAGAATAAACTTGAAAAGTACGAACCCAAGAGAAAATTGGAAGGTGAGGACGAAGGCACCGTAAGAATCTGGAAAGGCTTGCGCTTTGATTTTTCATGCAATTTTTCGGATGGATGCATGGGAGAACCGTAATTGCAAATCATTTCTTTTTCTTTTGGAGGGAAATTTCACGTAAGGGGAGTGCCATAAAGCAATTACTATTCGGGTAATGGTAATAATTATAGTAAAATATTACAAAAATGCAACCTAAAATAATATTTCTACATATAGCAAAAATTTAAATACACGCATATCATCAATCCAAGCATTAAGACATCTATTATCATTCTAAAGGTTGATACTTCCATCCCTCTCTAAAATTGTTGAACTAATAAAAAAAAAACACAAGTACAATTTATTAATGGACAACTCTACTAGTGAATGATCTAACTTTCACCGTTAGGGAAGGGAATAGGTATCTTATCCACTGAAGCTACGCTCCAATTAAGGGGGTTCATGGGCTGAATTGAGTATTTTTTTTTAATTTTAATTTAGTTTTTATTTTAGACCCATTTCAATTGCTTGGTGGTAAATTTCTATAACCCAAAAAACTTTTGTTAAGTTATGTTGTGTTTGATAGCCTATGTCAGCACGTGAGTTGGAAATTCAAAGGCTGAGCTGGAATGTCCAGTTGATCAATAGCATTTGATGTGGAGCATCCAGGTGTGTGGTGTAGTTCCATATAGCTAAACCACCTGGTCTTTAATTTGTGAATCCCTTACAACAATTTGTGACGTCACAACTCTAAATGGAAGCTTCTTTTTCTGCCCCTTTGGGAATTCTGTGTAACGATTTAGACAGAGACAGAGAGAGAAGAGAAAATAGAGCTGAGCGTTCTTCTTGAAGAAATTTTTTTGGTGTGAGTAATTGTATAGATAAAAACCTTGAGTGTTCTGTAATAGGGTTTGAGGCGAAGAAGTTGGTTCTAGCTAAGAATATCGCTTGCTGTATTATTTCTCTATTGAGGTGGGTTTCTAAAGAGGATGAGAGCATAGGGAGGTTTTGTATCTCTTGATCTTTTTGTAATCTGCAAAGACATCTTACTAATAGTAGTGACTAAGTGGATGTAGATCGTATTAGATCAAATCACTATAAATCTCTGGGCTTCTTTCTTCTCGTTGCTTGATACTTTTTTCTTTAATTGCTTAGTTCGTGTTAATCTTCTTGGTATTGCATTTCAAGTTATGAACTAAAACCAAATCAACCCATGAAATTGGGTCAAGTTGGTTCAGTTCGATGGGTTCCAATAAAAATTCATAACTTATAATTGTTAGGTAAAGCTATTTGGGTCCCAAATATGTTTTTGATTAAGAGTGTTAAGAAAAAGTCGATTGCTCGAAAATTTCAAATGACTAACTCAATCTATACTATTTGAGTTTGGGTTTGAAATTAATTTGAGTTAGAGATAGAAGTGATCTTGAAGTGAAAGTAAATCTTAGGTTAACAATAAATTATAAAACTTATAATGTTGTACTATCGTGAGTTAGGTTAAGTTAAGTCAGTTCAATCTAGTGGCCCCAAGAACCAAGCCAAGCCAATCAAGTTAAGAAAAAATGCACCCGAACTAACCTAAATTACTTTTCAATCCAACCCAAACTGTACGGTATATATATATTTTTGTTGTGTGTGTGTGCGTGTGTGAAACTTCATTATATCTTACCATCATTTTCACAATAGAACTAAATCGTTATAAATTTGAAAGAACGAAGACTAAATTGTTATATACTAAAGTTTGAGAACTAAATATTGAATTAGTTGTTGAATATATTGGTTAATTAATAGTTACTTCAGTATTAGAGCTAAAAATAAATGCTCATGAATGCTCAATTCAGTAAGTTCCAAAAACAATTGTAAACATGTTGGGATTCCAATCTAAAAGCAAATTTAAGAATTAAACATAAGTAAGTGAACAATCAAAAGCCACGACACTTAGTACAAAAATATTTAAAATGACGAGACAACTAAAGTAGGCATATGAAAGACTGAAACGCATGACCATGGCCTCTATGTAACCGCTTCTCGTTAGCCACTTTGAAAGCCCTTGTTCTTACCTAAAATAGAATAAACATAAAAGGTTGAGTATAAAAATACCTAGTCCACCTCCGAAGGTCAAACATGCAAACACATGCAATCATACAATGCTCATGTGAGACCTACTTTTATCTTTCCATAAAAGATAACCAATATATTGGTTTAGGGTTTAATCTCATTATAATAAATTCGATGACAACGATCTTGATCTCATCCTTCAGCCTCTCACTTGAAGTACGTGTGAGGGCTTTCTAGGAAACTCAACTACTATGGATGATAGAGGTATCCAGTCAATGTAGTCAAATTTCCACCCTCACCATCCTGATTGTCTACCAAATGCAAGTATGAACATGCGCTCCAACACACACTATTATGCGAAGGTCCCAAACAACAACGATATATCATACAATTGAAGCCCAAGGCATCCAACATACAATATTTCAATGATGCTCTTGGCATCCATAACCCACATATATATGATATCCACAAACATCTAACATCCACATAAACATAAGATGCACCTCATGCTCAATACAACATCAGATCATGCTCAATAACATCAATTACATAATATAAGTATAATCACAACATGTATCACACAATATCAAACAATCATGACCTAGCCCAAAGGCTTATCCAGGAGCTAGCGAAGCCACTTACCTTATTCCAAAAACAGCAAGACGATTCTTAGTAGCTCGATATTTGATCCTTCTACCTACCTAAGTCAAAATTCCCATAATAGTCCAATTAATTCACAAAGGTACCATTTAAAACCTAACTAAGAGAACGAACTAGAGGTTTTGAGGGATAACCACTTTAGGGATCTTACTGTACACTCGCTACTGAACGGAAGTCCACACGTCGCCACAGTCCATCCCTATCCGTCACGTGTCACCCTTGCGCTGCCGCAAATGGGTGAACAGGTATAGATTCAAATTCTATTCAACTCCTAGAACTCAACGCCACTAGAGTTGCCTCGATCGGAGCACCCATGCGCTGCCATGTGTGGCTGGAAGGTCAGTGCATGTGCTTAGGCATCGTTGCTGCAGCGCCTTTCCGCCCTACGTGGTGCTTTACCACTGCTTCGATAGTGATTCCCGTTGCCGCCAACATATAGATCTTCTCCTTGTGTTTCTTCACCTCTCTTGTCACCAGAAAAAGGGAACAAACGTGATTAAAAGGAGGAAAATATGGGAAAACCTGAGAATGACAACTCCAACAGCCTTATCGTTCAATAGATGGTGTGAAAGGGCGATAAGAAAGTTGCTTGTGAAAAACCCACTCGAATGGAGAGGGGAAGGAGAAAAAACTGAGAGGAGAGAGAGAGAGAAGGGCCTTTGGCTGCCACCGCCGCTGGTCTCCAGTGATTGCCGCCTTCTTGCTAGTCATCTGTGGTGGGTGGTGCATGCAAGAGAAAAATTTTCTAAGAGGAGGGGAGCTTTTTGTGTGAAAATTCTTTTGGGAAAGAAAAACTGATAGAGGCTTGGTGGTTAGGGTTCTTAACATACTTATAGGGTTCACCCCAAACTTTAACCCTAGCCCTACTTAGCTTTTTCCAAAAGATAAAATTCCTTTATTTCAAACCAGATAAATCTTAATTATTTTCCCTCGCCAATAACACCATAACAAAATACTTCCTATTTAATTCAAAAATATCAAACTTAAATTGAATTAAAAATAACGAGATGTTACAAAATCTTTACTGATGAAGTTTAAGAATCAAATCATTACTTCAAATGAAAGTATATGGACCAAAAGTATTTTTTCTAACCTAATTAATGTGTAGTTATATCAATAGAGTAAACCTTTTTTAAATATATATATATACAATTATATTTTTTAATATATGAAAAATTGTAGTTACGTTCATAAAAGAATAATTGCAATGCGTAGCACTTTAACTTAAGGTATTAGCAAATTTAGCCACACTATTTAATTTTTTGCAAATATAGTAAAATTTTAAAAAATTTTCGAGCTTATTTGAAAAATTTAAAATATTTCTCTTTTTACCTCGTATATCATTGATATACCATTTTTATAGTATATCACTAATATATCGTTGCTATAATATATCACTAATATTCTTTATTATTGATATATTGTTTTCAATGATTTACATTATTTTTAACATTGATATTTGATTATCTTTTATTTGTCTTTTTAATCTATTTATATAGTTCCTTGATGATAGTCATAATAGAAAATGAGCAAGTAAATAATAACTAAATAGAAAATGAAGTAGTTCATACATCAATAAGCAACTAATATCCTTGGTTACCTAATATGACATGATATCATTGACATGCAAAATAACAACTGATATCATTGATATTCTACCTATAAATATTTCAATTATGTACTTCCATATCTAATTCCATTACAAAACCAAAAAGTAATTATTTTCTCACTTCACTTACAATGTTTCATTTTCTTTTTCTCTTCATATTCGTCTTTGTCTTCTTCTTCTTTATTTTCTTGATTATTCTTGCTCATTTTCTTGTCCTTTATCATCTTCTTGTTCAATCTTTCATTCATGTGAATAAAATAAACAAATAAATAGTAATATCTTTTCTCATTTGTGTACTTGCATGTCGATCTGATATACTCTATATTTCATATATAAGTTAACTGATATATTTTATATGTGATATATCAGTCAATTGATATACAAAATATGAAGTATATCATTTATACAATTGATATTCCAAGTCTTCAATTGTGTTATGATGGGTGTTGTTGTTGCTTTCATTCAACTAGTTCAATTTCAATGGTCTAATTTAGGTTTTGGCATCTGTTATGTTATGTTTTCGAATGTTTTATCTGATTTTGATGGTGTATCTTAATTGCATTAATTATATAAACTAATATATCATGTATAAAGTATATAAGTTAATCTATTCTATTTTTTAAATTTTGATACAATTTTGATGGTATATTAGTTGTATAATAGATGACTGATATATGAGATTTTGAGAGAAAAAAGTATATTAACGATATTGTTAATATCTCAAATATGAAGTATATCATCATTCAGAATGGTATACTTAGTATAATATTGATATTTCAATTGTATATTAGTACTAATTTAAAATGCATTATAAGTACATCACTAGTGTATCAATAGTATATCATCCTTCGTTCAAAATACAATATTAAGCATTACATTGGTGTATCATAGTATCAACACTCATTCAACAATCATTTAAAATACAACACCATTGTACTAATAGAATATCAGTAGTCATTAAAAATTCATTTCAAGTATAGCAATTGACTGATATACCAAACATAAAGTATATCAGATTTACTACTGATATACATATTGATGTACTAATGAGGGTAAAACTGGAATAATAAAAAACGAAAATCAGATTTAATGTTTTTTTTTTGTTATCTTTGAAAATTTTAAAAAATTATGGCTATATTTATAAATTTAAGAATGCTCTTTGCTATTCTTGCAATTAGCTCTTTATAAAGATGCAAATTTGTAAATATTTTAGAATATTTTTCTATCCATTTAGTTTTTTTCATTATATTGAAAAAAGACTAAGCTTTTAGTCAAGTGCCTTAGCTATGTGAGTAGATCTTTTAAAAAATATTACATCCCAAGATAAAAGGAAAGAGATTCAAATACAACCCATAACAAGAAGTATTTGCCTAACAACTTGTTGGCAAGTTAAATTTAATCTTTGATGACCATATTTACTTATTAGAAATGAAAACTACGAAATGGTAAAAAAATTATGTTGTTTGTTAAAGACTCAAAGGAATGAAATTTAACAAGTGGACCTATTGGGTCGTTGTTTGCGTTGTTCCAAATTGTGGAGGCAAAGACCCATTAAATCTTGGGATAACTACATAGTAGGCCTATTCTAAGAGATCGATTTCAAAAAAGTCTACAGCTAAAAATATTTTCAAAAATGGCTGAAAGTTCATTTTAGTAATGATGAAAAAATAGGAAAATGACTCATTTGCCCTTCATTATTATTTGAAAAAAAAAAGAAACTCCAGAATTTTACTCATGCACGCACACATGATTCAAGGAGCATTAAATAAAAAATTTCAACATTATTTGCTCCACTTGATTTAGGGAGCATTAAATGAAAAATCCCAACATTATTTGCTTCACGTTTGACATTTTTTCAAAATCCTCCCAAAACTACCATTTTTTCCTCCAAAAAAGCTTGAATTTCTTC
>JAOANK020000070.1:1184609-1200297 GCA_026257165.2 Telfairia occidentalis | reverse complement strand
CTCTGCCTTCTTCTTCGGAAGTCTTAGACAGATTACAGATATACATGTATAATCCAGAATACATACAGGGATTATACCAAAATTAATTCTAATCTTATTTTTTATTTTTTGCTTTTCTTCTTGGATCGTCATGCAAATTAAAATTAAATTTCAATCAAATCGTTCACAATAATTTTAAGCAAAATTTGACATTAATATCATAAGTTTGACAGAATATTTAGTGACAAAAAATAAAGACATTTTGTAGTCGTGGAACAGAAAGTGATCGACAAAATATTAATATTGGATCATAATAAAATATTTTTTTATTATAAAATTTTAATTAAATAAAACCAAAATTAATATATTATCCGAGATTTCTTATTTCTACCTAAAAAAAAAATTGTATGGATATCATAATTCATATTACAATTTCTAATAATTATTTTATTAAAAGGTAAGACGTTGAAGATTTTTGTTTTTTGAATAATTTTACCCTACTATTAATTGATAATTTCAATAATGTTACTAATATTTAATAATCAATTATATAATTTTTTTAACTCTACTATATTCAAATGTGA
Organism: Telfairia occidentalis; assembly: GCA_026257165.2. Taxonomy (NCBI): domain Eukaryota; kingdom Viridiplantae; phylum Streptophyta; class Magnoliopsida; order Cucurbitales; family Cucurbitaceae; genus Telfairia; species Telfairia occidentalis. The sequence continues at coordinate 1,199,734 of JAOANK020000070.1, read as the reverse complement.
GATAATTGAAAATTATCTTTAGATGCATTTATCCTTCATATAATTTTAAAATTTCAAACTTACACTTAATAAAATAATATTTTATATTTGAATATTTTTATTATGTTTATTAGTATTAAAATAACATTTCTATTTTAAAATTAAAATAAATCACATAAATTAAAAATGTTCTTCAAATCTTAAATAAAGTTTTTAAATAAAAAATTAGTTTTAAATTTCTATATGCTTCTTTTACAACTTGGCAAAAGTTTACTAGAAAGATTTAAAAAAAACTATAAAATTGATACCAAATAAAGTTAAAATAAATCATATTAAATTAGTTTTAAATTATATATTAAAATATATGTTTCAATTCTAAAAAAAAACATATGCTAAAATACAACATGTGTACAATGTTCCTAAAAATTGTATAAAATAAAATAAATGTCATAGAAATCAAAATCAAAATAATATAAACTAAAAAATTTATAATCTTGTAGAAATAAAATATTTTTGTAATTAAAAAATATTATATAGTAGTATAATTTATATTATAATATTAATTTAAAAAATAATATTGCATATAACATTTTTTTTATATAATTTGTAATTATTAAAACATAAATTTATAAATGGAAGCTAAAACTTCTATTAGGAAGTTTTAATTTTAATTTTTTTTTTGTTTTTATAATTATTTTAAAACTAATAATGTTAAAAAATAATTGAAATTAAAGGTAGAAAGTGAGAGAGAAGAGAGAGGAAAAAGAAAAGAAAAGAGGGAGACGAGTTTGAAGTTAGGTGTGACCCATTTGGAGGGTTTGAATAGTATATACTATTTAAGCCTATAGATTTGGGGTGAGGTGGAGCCACTTAAAACATCTCACCCCAAACATGGGTTTGCCAAACCTATCCCAAGCCTAACCCTCACCCCAAACACTCCCTTATAGTGCCCGACGTTTTACATCTCATGGGTATGTCTTTTGGAAAGACGTGATCGCCTGAATGGGTCTGTAAAAAAAGGTTCATCACCTCATTTTTCAAATTTCTTTCCAAACAATTTGTTTGTCCTAGTTTCTTTAAAAAAATCACTCTAGCCTTCTAATTTGCCTTCTAATTAACCCATGTTATCACTCATAGAAATCTATAAGTGATATATGGGGCAAATATGAAATTACATAAATAAGTGTAAATAGGAGTGGGAAATTCTTTTAAAAATTTGCCATATTTGCAAATTATTTTTCTATGCAACATATTTGTAAATATGACAACTAAATTTGGCACCGATTATAATTTTTCATAAATATTTTTACTATGTAAGCATATAAATAATATAAATAAATATTAAAAATCGACTAGGATCCTAATTAGTATTTCTTTACGGTTATTAACAATTCTATTATGTTAAGGTTTAAAAGTGAACATTAGTAAAAACATAGCAGTAAAAGTACAACATTTAGAAACTTATGAACTAAATGGAAACTAAATACAAAATTCATGCTAAAAATGTACACATTTTGAAACCTAGAGATAAAATGGAAACTAAACTTAAAACTAAGGGTAAAAGTGTTGAACTAAAAAATAAAAAATAAAAAACTAAGCGTAAAAGTGTAACATTTTGAACCTTAGAAACCAAGTGAAAATGAAACTCAAAACTTAAAAACAAGTGTATTTTTCCCAAAAAATATTTAAATGAGAGTGAGGATTTGAACTCACAAATCTTTTAGTCGAAAAGTATATAGCTTAATCAATTAAGTTATGCTCGGCTTCACTATATTTCGGTTAAGTTCCTATTAAATAATTTATCAATAATTTGGTGACGAAAAGGAAACAAATCTTACAAATTTAAGAATTACGATATAATGTAAATCTATCGCGAACAGTAACTTCACTTTCTCAATTCGTTGCATGAAAAATGAAAACTTTCCTCATCTACACGACCATCTAAACGACGACACACCTGACACCACTTTTGCAAAAAGTTAATAATTTTTCATTTTTCAGTTAAAAAAGAAAGCACCTGGGAAAAGGAAAAGGAGTCTGAAAAGTAGGTTTTCCTAATCTGTTTCAGATCAAAGATGACTGGAAGGCTGCGAAGATTGGGGTTCATAGCTGCTTCTTCATCCACAACAAAAGGAACAAGGAACGGGCAATGGTGTTAACTTAGCACATGCGCCCTCAGATAAGAAACGACGGCTTGGGATTTGGGAAAAGTCTTTTCCCTTTTGGCTTTTAGCACTGTCTCGTGTATGCTTACTTCGATATGAAAAAAAGATAATTAATTATCTGCTTCCTAATTCTGGTTCAAATTCACGTGGCTAAGGTGGGTTCCGTCGCTAAATTCAATCTGGAGATTGATTACCGCATAATTTTTAAAATCTTCCTTCCATTGGGAACTCGAAAATGTATTTTATGGAGTGAAATCTCACTTTCTTTCTCTTTCTCTCGAGTCTCGTGCCCCTTCGAGTAACTGAATCAATCAGCTGTGTAGAATTGGGGATGCTTGCAGTGCTACCTGTGGCTCTTCGCTCCTTCGAGAAATAATGGGTTCCCTTCCTGCTCTTCATTGCTCCTTAACTAAGAGATTCTCACGCACTCCGAATTGCCACCGCCGCCACCAGCTGCAATGCCGTAAAGACCCTTTTCGTCTGACTCATTTTTACTCACCGGGTTTTCTCCCTCTTTTTTGTAATCATACCTGTCCATGGAATCGCGGTTCTCAGATCGTCTGTGGGGTTTCCTCTGCTTCTCAAGAAACTATCAGGTTAAGTGGACACTCTTCTTCTTCTTTTTCTTTTACTTATTTTCACGATTGAGACTTTTGAGGTGTTCTCTTATTACTTCATCAAATTGACTCAAATATTACTGCTATCTGATCACGTGCTGTTGGTCTTTAACAGGGGAGATGAAGAGCAAAAGATGACCGGGAAATCGCGGAGTAGCGGAAAGGTAATTCTGAAGGTGCGGTTGGAGCACCAAGTTGAATTTGGGGAGTCTCTGGTAATTCTAGGATCGTCTGAAGAATTGGGCTCATGGAAGAATTATACTCTTCTGAAATGGAGTGAGGATGGGTGGGTTTGCGACTTAGAGCTCAGAGGGGATGGGCCAGTGGAGTTCAAGTTTGTCATTGTGGGGAAGGATGGGAGTTTGATGTGGGAATCTGGAGATAACCGGATTCTCCAGCTGCCTAGGGTAGGGAGATTTAGCTCAGTTTATCAATGGAATCAAACTGGGGAGGCCGTGAAAATTTTGCCTTTGGATGCAGAGGAGGTTTATGAAGGAGATAAAATGTTGCCTTTGAATGCAAAGGAGATTAATGGAGGAGATGAAACGTTGCCCTTGGATGCAAAGGAGATCAATGTAGGAGATGAAAAAGACAAGGACGTTGAAATTGGCAATGGATCTTCGTCTGAAGTTGGGGCCAATCCTTTTGTTGGGCAATGGAAAGGGAAGGATATCTCATTTATGAGTTCTAATGAACATCGCAGCCGAGAATCTGAGAGGAGTTGGGACACTTCTGGTCTTGAGGGGTTGGCTCTACAGTTGGTAGAAGGAGATAAAAATGCCAGGAATTGGTGGAGAAAGGTATTTTACCAGACCTATTATTTTTTTCTTTCTTTCTCGTTTAGCTGATAGGTGTGGATGTTTCTCGGGATGTTTATGTCATTAAATTAGATGTGGCTTCTAATTTAATTCTGGATATGTTGTTGATTTTGATGCGCGTCTCAATGATAAAAATTCTAAAACAGTCATTGCCATTAAATATTCCCCCGGGGGGAGGGGACTCTGCCCAAATACTGCATGAGAGCCTTCCAATCGTTAATAATCATCAAAAGACTATAATTTCAAAAGAATTTAGAATGTAAAGAGCGCCATCTAGAAGCCAAATTCGGTACAAAATTACAAAAAGAATCAAAAGAATAATGCTCATCTTCAAAAGTTTCAATGTTCCTTTCATTCCACAAATGCCAAAAGATGCACAATTCCACAAAACCTTTGATTTTCCTTCAAAGCGCCAAGCGGTTAAGGCTTCAAGAGGGCAGTCATTCACTTTATTTGGCAGATAAATGGACAGCCCAACATTTTCCAAAATAAAAATGGCATCCCCTAACCGCAAATGGGCAATGGAGAAAGAGGTGGTCTAAGGATTCTCCCTCATTGAGACAGCCTGCATATAGACGGAGAAAGGGCCGAAGAGGAGAACTTCCTTTGGAGTTTGTCGTTTGTGATGAAGCTTCTATAGGCGGGAGATCAAAGGAACACCTTCTCACCTTCTTAGGAGCTTTGAATTTCCAAACGAACATAACCAAAGGCAAGCTAGCCTTCGTAGTTTTATTGATGAGACTGAGGAAAGCCAATTTAGAAGAATACTTACCAATGGAGTCCAAAGGCCAACATATTTGATTAGTCCAAGCGCCAAGCTAAACCGAACTCAGAACCTCTATGAGAGCCACCTAACTAGCTAGTTCTCTATGAAAGAAGCCCCTTTTCAAGCCTAAGTTCCATACTTGGTTGGCGTTATCCCAACCATGGGAAATTGAAGCCCCTTTCTTGGAGGAAACAACAAATACCTCCATAAATCTTTATTGGAGAGCATGTTGTCTAGTATTTTCAAAAGCTCAAGGCGGACTAAAGCGCAATAGCCCTTTGGGGCTTAAGCGCAAGGTGCAAAAAAAAGTGCGGACTTTTTTTTAGGCGCGCTATGTATAAAAATATATACATAATAATAAACATCCATGGAAAGACATAAGGTAAACCAACCTAATTGATCAAATAAGATTTTCCAATCCAATTCGAACTTAAAACATTTATGAGAATGTGAGATAAAGAGAGAAATGGTGGAAGTTGATTGTGAATTAGAGAGAAAACCAAGGATGAGACGAAGAAATAGAGAGATAAAATTGAGAATGAGAGAAAGAGTGCTGGGAGATTGAGAAAGAGAGAGAGAGCAGAGACTGAGAGTTTGATTTGAGAATCGAGAGAGAGAAAGTTGAGAGTGAGAAATTGAGAGAGAGACTAGAGTGAGAAATTGAGGGAAAGAAGGAGACTAGAATGAGAAATCGAGGAAGAGAGGGAGTCTAGAATGAGAAATCCAGAAATAGGGGTCTGAAAATACTAGATGAGATGAGAGAAAGAGAGAGAGAGAAAGCTTACCTTCTGGCATCGATGGGAGGAGATGAGAGTTGAGAGAGAGGCCACACTTCGCTTGAGGAGAAAAGAAATCGTGATCCCATAACCCTAAGTTTTTTAAAAAGAAAAAGAAATAATATTTTTTTAAAAATAGAAAAGGCCCTTGAGCCCGTGGGCTTTGCGCCTCGGGGCTTTTATTTAAGCGTGCCTTTTGTAAAATGCCTCGCTTTAACCAAGCGAGGTGCTAAGAGGGGGCTTCGCGCTCGGTCGCGTGTTTTTAAAATACTGATGTTGTCAACCCACCATTTTAAGCTATTTAAGATGAAAATTTTAAGAACTATTACGGAGATAAGTACTGTTGATGTTCAACATTACTTCTTGTATCTTTGGAGAAGACCCAAGAAAGATTAAAAATCTTGAATAATTGGAACCAGCAAGCCAAAATATAGTTGCAATTGAAAAACATATGATCTTGACTATCAAAATCTGCAAAAACACAAAACACACACTGACGGAGACAATGATATATAGGGTTATTTTTTCTGAAGATAATCTGTAGTATTCAGGTGACCAAGCAGCAATATCCACATAAAAATATTCACTTTCTGAGCTCTCCATGAATTCCATAAGGCCAAATACAAGTCCTCAGGAAAGGAAGATGAAGCTGCAGAAAGATGCTTGTACAAAGAACTAACCGAGAAGCTCCCAGAAGATTCAAGCTTCCAAAGCAATTTATCTTCCTCTATTTTCGGCACCACTGAATTTGTCAAGGATAAAAGAGATATGAACTCTGTATACTCATCTTCCTTTAAGTTTCTTTGAGCAGAAAACTTCCATGAAGAAAAATTAGGGTCCCAAAAATCAGCAACTGAACCATTAGAAAAAGAAATTACCTTAAAAAGATTTGGGAACATCACTTTTAAGGGGGAATCACAAACCCAAGAATCATGCCAAAAGGAAATTCATTGACAGTTACCAACTTCAAATTTGCAAAACGACTGAGATTGTTTCCAATGCTTGGATATATCATCTTGAGCATCCATGAGGTTTGACTAATGAGTACCAATGAAAAGAATCAGTACTATAGATACTAGCAATAACCTTCCTCCATAAAGCATTTGTCTCAAAACAAAATCTCCCACCCCATTAAGCAAGAAGAGCTTCGTTCCTCCATTTTAAGCAGCCGATTCCAAGACCACTAGCTTCCATGTGTTTGGAAACTGAATCCCAGCGAGCAAGATGATTAATATTGGATGAAGCTGAACCTTGCCAGAAGAAAATTCTCATATGCTTGTCAAGCTAAGAACAAACACTTGAAGGCGTGTTAAACAAGGACATATAATACGAAGGCAAATTGGCAAGCACTGAACAACATAAGGTGAGCCTACCACCACGGAAAAGAGGAAAGTTTTTCCATCTTTCCAATTTCTTAATAACTTTTCCCATAATAGGCAACCAAAAAGTCTAAGATTTAGGATTACCTCACATAGGCATGCCCAAATAAATTGAAAGGATTCCAATTTGCAATTGAAACGAGTTGCCATCAAAGAGCCTTCGGAAGGAGGAATATTTATGCCAACAATTGAAGATTTGTTCCAATTTACCTTCAGCCTTGAAATCCATTCAAAAGCCTCCATTGTTTTGATCAAAGAAATCAGCATGTCATCATTATCTTGGCAAAACAGCAAAGTATCATCAGCCAATTGTAAGTGTGAGATATGGAAGGAATTATTACCCACTAAAAACCTTCCAACAACCCTTGAAGATACAAATTATCCAATAAACTACTCAAAATATCTCCATCAAGGAGAAATAAAAATGGAGAAAGAGGATCTCCTTGACGCAACCTCCTTGAAGCATGGATTCTTCCTTTAGGTCTACCATTGATGAATATGGAGAATTTTGGGTCCTTAATACAACCACAAATCCATTTAACCCATTTCGGTCCAAAGCCTTTAAAAGAAAGAACCAATTCAAGAAAATTCCAATCAACCATATTGAAAAAGCCTTCTCAAGGTCAAGCTTCACTAACCGTCCTTTCTTCTGTTTGGGCCGTTTAGGAATGCTAGCCTTAGTGAAACCTACATATGCCTCATACCTAAGAAAATTGAAGCTCGTCAAGTAAGTTACTTAAGACCTATTAGCCTCACTACTTGCCTATACAAAATAGTGACTAGAGTCCTATTTGAGAAATTCAAGAAGGTCCTCCCTTACACCATTACGGAATCTCAATCGGCTTTGTTGAAAGTAGTCAAATTCTCGATGCCTCCTCATTGCTAATGAAATCATTGATGAATGGTGAAGAAAGAAAGGTTGAGGTTGTTATCAAGCTCGATGTGGTAGAAGCCTTTGACAAGGTTGATTAAGATTTCTTAGACCTCATCCTCCAAGCAAAAGGTTTCGGTGTCACATGGAGAAAATGGATCAAATGGTGCATATCCTCTGCAAATTTCTCCATCCTTATTAATTTGCATCCAAGGGGAAGATTTTGGCTTCTATGGGGCTTCACCAAGGTGATCCCCTCTCCCTATTTCTCTTTATTATTATCGTTAATTGTTTTAGTTGCCTTATGACTTGTGCAACTGCAAAAGAGGAAATTAAAGGCTTTAGAATGGGCATGGACGACTTCTATATCAACCATCTTCAATTCAAAGATGATACTTTGGAAGAAGACTATTAGTGCCAAACATAGCACCAAAGCATTGAATAACCATCATGGATCTATCTCATTAAACACTTCCAAAGGCCCTTGAAGAATATCCTCAAGCAGTAAGCCTGTATCCAGGACAAAGTTATCTGAAAGGTCAGCAACAGATTCTCTACTGCATTTTGGGCTGATCGTTGGCTTCATCCATCATCTTTAGCTGTCCCTCCTTTCCCCCCGTTTTTATGCATTATCCAAGGAAAAAACATGCTTATGTTAAAGACGGTTGGAATTCTGCCTTGAATTTGGAGGCACCTGAAGGAGGAGGATGAAATCTCTAAGTTGGCTGAGCTTAGTTACCTCCTTTTAACCAACTTTGATGATCTTTGGGTTTGTGGCCACTTGAGAGTCATGGATGCTTTTCCACCAAATCTCTCATCCACAATCTTGATCAAATGCCTACTTCAGAAGGCGATTTGGAGGTATATTTATCCTAAAAAGATCAAGTTTTTCCCATGGAAAATCACTCAAAGGGCCATCCTCACTCACGATAAACTTCAAACCAGAATGCCTCGTATGTTTCTTTGCCCTAATCAATGCATCCTCTATAAAAATGGATCGGAGACAACCATTTGTTCATCCATTGCTTTTTCACCCGACAGTTTTGGTACAGTATTCTCTCGTGTGCGAGTTGGGCAGTGCCTCTCCCAGTAATCCCAAATCTCTCTTTTACCTCTTACTCATTAGTCATCCATTCAAAAAGGAAAAAGGAGGTTTTTTGGAAACACATGGTCTACTCCTTTTGGACTCTTTGGTTAGAAAGAAACCAAAGAACTTTTAATGATAAGGTAACCATCTACGATGTTCTTTTTTGAGAATGTTTTTCTTAATGCTTTATCTTGGTGTAAACTAAATCATCTTTTCCATTCTTATAGCATTACTTCTCATTTGTCCAATTGGATAAATATATTGTAACTCCTTTGGATTGGGTGCTCCTTTTTTTTTTTTTTTGTTTTTTAAATTTCATAGATCAATTAAATTGTTTCTTATATTAAAAAAAGTTGTGTCCACTTGTGAGATTAAGTATATCCTTTTATTCTCATGAGAGTTAACTTTCAAGAAATTTCCCAGTTTTAAGTTGTTTAAGATATTGGTTTTTTATTTTGGATGAGCTTGAATATATATTTTTTTTGAACAAGAAACAACTTCACATTAATATAATGAAAAGAAAAATATTCAAGAGATACAAACTCCCAAAGGGAGTGAAGATAAAAAAAAAAAAAGAACTTAGAAACAATTACAATCATATAAAGACCAACCAAGAAAATAATAAAATTTTAAAGAACAAGTTTAATACAAGAAATCTCCATCAAGACTATAACTTTTAGGCTGCAAAAAATGCTTCAGCACGAGAAAACTCCATCTTCAGAAGATGATTAATAGATTGGAGACCAAACAGAACTAAAAACTAAGATTTTTTTTGATCTCATCAGAACCGATGTAGAATCAAATCTGCAATAACAAATGGATTTCTTGGATCATCTTCTAGTATTCCCTGCTCAACTTTTCCAACAAGGTCTGTTCCAACAATAACAACTTTTGTATAGATACCACCACCCAGCTGAGCAAATAGAGCAACAAAGAAGCTTCAAAACCAAAATCAACTAGCAACCCTTTTCGCAGGGGATCCTCCACACCATGCCACAATAGTTGAGCCTCTGAAAATAATACCTTCACTAGCTCCCCATGCATTTCAATGTCACAACCTTCAAAATTCCTTCAATTTCTTCGTGTATTTGTTTCCACGCTTCTTCATTTGGTGCATTTTTGTCTGCAAGCATTATGGAGTATGGTTAACCACTTTTGATGAAAAGAAATTGTTGTTGTTTTTATTTCCTATACCCAGGTCTTAGCTCGTTTTTCTTTTGTTGGAATATACATCTCTGTTCTTTATTCACAAAAAAAAAAAAAAAAGAATGGGGGAGTTGAAGGTTTGATAGATTAATGACAAAAGAGTTTAGAGAGTAACATTGTGCATAGCTGACTTCTTTGGGGAGAGGGGAGGTGGTGTTATTTATACAATGGAAAGGACAATTAGTACAATGGGAAGTGCTAAAGATGTAGCTGGGCTGTGAAACATCTGCCATAATTCTTGGTGATCATAGGAATTAGTTTATACCAAATTGTTGATTTGTAGTGAAAGGGAAAGCATCTTTGGAAACTTTTCCCTATGTCGCTGTTTGCAAAGCATCTTTTGTGGAGCTGACTAGTTGTGAACAAGTGAATGAATGAGCCATGTCCCTCTTTGTTTATTCCTTTCCCCCATCCTTGCACTAGCTTGACTAATAGTTTCGAAAGTTCTTATCAAAAAATAGTTTTGAAAGTTATGCTCTTCTATTGAACTTTTTTGAGCCTACCAATATCTCTCAAGCAGGTGAAGAGTGGCACATCTGGTCAAGTATTTCTTCTGCCTTAGCTGAGGACATAGTGAATTACAAGGGCTTAGGGCGTGCTCATGATATCAACTAAGTTGACTTGGCTTGGATTTGTGTTAGTAGGGGCATATGTTGGCCATTTGCATTGTTTGTGCAAAGCGTCTCCTTGATGTTTGTCGCAGTCATGTATGACTGTGCTTGAGCAAGTTGGTGGATTCAATTAGCATGCAATCACCAGCTTAAGAGTAAAGCCAAAAGCTGTGGGTTAATAATGCAGTTAAATCAACGGAGGTCATAGTTGGAAAGGAATAATAGAGTATTTACCAATAAGGTGTATGGACTGTGAGGAACTTTTCGATTCAACTAAGTTTTAATGTTCTTTTTGGGTCTCAACTGACAATGCCAACTGTAACTATACTTCCTTTGTCATTAAACACTTACTGGGATGATCTTTTGGAAGCTTCAATTGGGAGTACCAAATTTTGTATATAATTTTTCACTGCATGATTCATGAATGAAAATTGTTCCTTTCAAAAGAAGAAATAAAATAAAAGAAAAAAGACAGGTATACTTTCGCTTTTCAATTTTTGACATTTATCAGAATTTACCATAGACTTCATTTTGATTGAACTATCGAAACATATCCTCCTGAAACATTTTCCAATTTTTACTTATGCAGCTTGACGTTGTGCGTGAATTATTAGTTGGAAGTGTGAGTGCTGAGGAGCGCCTGGAGGCATTGATATATTCTGCTATCTACCTAAAGGTTTTCTTAAGCATCTTGTTTTGATAATCCTTTTTGCCCTTCTGTGCTCCTATATTCTCAAAATTTTTCTTGTGCAGTGGATAAATACAGGTCAAATTCCTTGTTTTGAAGATGGAGGTCATCACAGGCCAAATAGGCATGCTGAAATTTCTAGGATTATATTTCGCGAATTAGAACGATTGTCCTCCAAGAAAGATATTTCTCCCCAGGTGATCTACATCTATTACTAACTACTTTGTTATACTTTCTATTTCCTATTTCATTATTGTTTTTTGAATTTGGAATAACATATTACAGATTAGCTTATTCTTTAATCATGCTTATGTTTGAAAAATAGAAGATACAGTAAGAAGGCTGGAAATGGGAAGAAAGAGATGTAGTAACCGTTGTGTCAGAATGCTCAGCAACCTTTCTCATCTTAAGGTAAAAGGCTGAGATAAGGAAGGATTTATATTGATAAGGACAGGCATGTGAGACTATAATAGCATTAAGTTTCAGCAACTTTCTCAATCATTTTAGGTTAAAAAAAGAATTAAAGTAGTAGAAATGGACTGGCTTTCTTTATTGGTTGTTTTTAGGCTCACTTTCCATGATGATTGGAATAGTATATCCTCGGCTGTTGAAAATTATTTTTACATTGATTGTGTTACTAATCCTTTTATGGTTGATAAAACCTTATTAAAATTGGAGGACGGAAGGATTTTGAAAAGACTTGGCAAATGGCAGAAAATTGAAGGTTTTCATCTTAAATTTGTGGAGTGATAAAAAGCATGGCAAGCTAGAATTTGTTAAGGGTTATGGTGGATGGATCCAAAATTTGAATTTACCTCTAATGTTCTGGACTCATTCTTGTTTTGAAGTCATTGGAAGCTACTTTGGTGGCTTGATTAGTATATCCTCAAAAATATTGAATAAGTTGGATTGTAATTTAGCACTGATTGAAGTTAATTGAAACTTGTGTGGGTTTCTTCCAACCAAAATTGAAATCAAGCATAGTAGATTGTGCAGTGTCTTCGTTTAAACTGGGGAATTCATGATAAACCAGCAACTTCAAGTTTTTTCAACTATGAAAGGAAATCTCGAGCTAAGTATGTTCCAAAACAAGTTGGATTTAAACCGGGTAAGTTGTGTTTTAGAAGATGAAAAGTCATTGGTTTCACCTTTTATTGAAAATTTGGATATGGAAGAGGGAATGGTCATTGAAGGAATCTGTTTATTTACAAAGATCTTGGCCAAACTTCTTGTAGAACGTTAAAGAAAGTAATGACATCCACAATTTCAATTTCTAAAAGTGCTTTTATACAAGGAAGACAGATTCTAGATCTAATATTAATTGCAAATGAGGTTGTGGAGGAGTACAAATCCAAAAAGAAAAGTGGTTGGCTTTTGAAGTTGGACATAGAGAAAGCATTTGATCATATTGGTTGGGATTTTGTTCAAGAAGTTTTAAAACAAAAAGGTTTCGACCAAAGGTCGATCAAGTGGGTGATGGAGTGTGTTTGTGGTTCAAAGTTTTCCTTCTCGGTTTTGATTAATAGTAGACCTGTGAAAGAATTCAAGCATCAAGAGGTCTAAGACAAGGCGATCCTCTCTTACATTTTCTTTTTCTTTTAATTTGTGATGTCATGAGCAACATGATGAAGAACTTTCACCATAAAGGGCTCTTTAAAGGTTTTATTGTGGGAATAAATGAAATTCAGGTGTCTCACCTTCCATTTGCAGATGATATTCTTATTTTCTGTTAGTATAATGATGAATGGAAAAGAAAGAAGAAAAGAGGTGTGGGAGTTTTAGGAAGTTCCCCCCTCCCCCTCTCCTCTCCCTCTCTCCTCCTCCCCTCCCTTCCCTTGTCTGTTCTCCGACATTTCTTCCTCAGCATTGCTCCCTTTGGCCACTTCTCCGGACATCGTTTCCCCCTTCGTCTCTTCATCCGCCTTCTCATCTGTCACCTCTCTATTTCTATGGGAGTTACAAGTAATCGCGTGGAAGATATCTTCTTTTGTCTTTGGCAGTAGAATGAGTATTGGTTTATAGAAGATGTTGTAAGTCAGTCACCTATTTTTCTTCACTTATCTCTGTTCTCTTGGTTTGAAAGTCAAGTATTGGATTTTGTTCACCGTCCAATTCAAATGGAGTTCTTTTATCAAGATCGAGATGTTTTTGGCACCAAGAGAATTCAGAAATTCCTCTCGAATGGCAGATGGTTCATGGAATGTGTTGTTTGGCCCCTCTCAGGTGGAAGAAAAGGGATTGTGATTCCTGTGCTCGTTAACAAAAAAAGGTTGGCTTTCTTTTTGAGAGTTGCTCAATTTTGGCAAGAAGATAAGCTTGGATATGTTTTTCATCCTAAACGTTCAAGACCTTACGCACAAGTTCTGTTGAAGTCAATTGCTCCTGAGTCTGCTAATGATATCCATGTTTCTTTGTCTTCTGCTCTGTCTCCAGTTTCTGGTTCTATTCAAGCTAGCCATATGTCTGATTAGTTCACTTTGGTTTCTTCCCAGTATTGGGTGCGTAAAGAAGATTCGATTATTTAGAATGATTGGAATAGCATTTTTGTTGTTCAAAGACTTTGTGCTCATGATGATTGGATCAATATTTCAAAAGTCTTGAAGGAGTCCTATTCGTTTCAATGTCTTATTAATACTTTCTCAGATGATCAAGCTTTATTAAAATTTGCCAATAATATCATTCCATCTTCTTTGGTAGCGGATGGAAAGTGGAGAAAAGTTGGTCAATTTCATGTGTTGATTGAAAAATGGGATTTCTCCAAGCATGGTAGAAAAGAGGTAACTAAAAGTTATGGAGGATGGATCCGTATTTGCAATCTGCCATTAAAATTTTGGAACAAGCAATGCTTTGAAGCTCTTGTTTTTTATTTTGATGGTTTCTTAAGTTGCTCTTCAAATACCTTAAACATGTTAAATTGTGAAGAAGCTATTATTCAAGTTCAACCAAATTGTTGTGGATTTCTTCCAGCTGTTGTTCCCATTGAGGATCCTGTTTTAGGCTCTTTTTCAATTTGCATTTCTGATTCATCTTTGAGTGATCCTTCCGTTGTTCAAAATACAAAGTTGAAATCTCGGTCTGAATGTTTGGATCCTTCAAGTTGTGTTAATCGCCTGGATTTGGAGTGTTTTTCCAAAGCATTTGAAGATGAACAGTCTTTTTAGATTTCTTCTTTGTTAGCTCATTCCCAAATTTATGAGTGAGAAGCTGAAAAGTCTCTTGTTAGTTCTTCGCCTCTGGTGGAAGCATCAAATCAATCTTTGTTGAAGATGAAGTTGAAAAGTCTACATTTAATTTGAAAGACGTTGCTGCCATTGTAGCAAGAGGAAGGGTTGATAGATCATTCTGCGGAAGTTGGTGCAAGGGACGTAGATGAAGAGTCTCCTTTTTGTAATTTAATTCCACAAAGTGGATGTTTAAATTTGGGAAAGGAAAAGGAAAATTTTATTCTGCCCTTTGACATATCCAAGGATTGTAATAATGACAATTGTGTTTCCAAAGACTCTATCTCTCCTCAAGCCGTCAATATTATTATCTCTCCTCAAGAAACAATTAATACCGTATGAAAGAAGATACATCTGCCTCTGTCATCCGCCCATTTGGCCCTTTGTTTTCTCCAATTTGCGGGAATATTTTGAAGAGTCTCTCTCAATCTGCAGCTATTGGGAAATTTAAGGAATATAGTATCAAAGCTCTTTCTTATTTTTATAGTTGAAAATCGAAAATAATTGCATATCTCCCTTGGGTAGAATTGAAACTTCTGTGGCCCTCTACAAAGTAATTTGATTGAAGCCTTTAATTCCACAACCTCAAGGATCTTGTCTACCCTTTCAGATTCAAGTTTTCCTCTTGGCTCCTCTCTTATTTTAATTCCGGTTGGTGTCCCTTGCTCTCCAAGTTCCGTAGGTGATATTGATTCATCTCCAGTGGCATTTTCTGAAGAAAATTTAGTCCTTAATGTTTGTTTAAGTAGTCCAGACTCTCCTTTTTGTGATCACGTTTCTGATTTTGCAGGCCAAAGTTTGGAAGATCAATCGTTTCATGAAGATTTTAATAATTTAATTATGGAATCCTCTCCAAAGCAGCAGAGTGTCACAATCGCACTTCAACGAGGCTCACAAAGCGATTGTGCGGCACTTACTTTCACCCTCAAGTAAGTCAGCCA
>JAOANK020000070.1:1170893-1184509 GCA_026257165.2 Telfairia occidentalis | reverse complement strand
GGGAAACTAAGGGTAAGACAGTTGTCATGGGCATGCGGCCATGGGCGACATGCCTTGGACAAGCATGACCATGACACGTGGCGCTCATGCGCTGGGTGTTTTTCTGCCGAATTTTGGGGTTCTTCAAATCCGTGGGTGGGCTTCCTTTTTGGCTGGGTGGTGTCAAGAAACAAACACTGTAAGGTAGTATTCTAAATCCCAAACCATAAAGGTGCACAAAACTCACGAAACCCTAATTGCTCTAGGAAAACACCTAGATGCTCTGGAAGCCCTAAACTAATAATAGTAAATTACAATAAAGGACAAAAGACTAATAAACTACTATTTTACGTAATATATACTATGACAGTTTGAAACACAAAAATCAATCTCTCCTTGCAAAGTGGATTTGGTGGTTTTATCTTGAAAAAGAGGCTCTTTGGAGGCAGATTAGTGCTGCAAAATACGGAATTGGGCATTATGATAAAAAAGGGACCAAAAATCCATGCATTCATACCACTGCCCATGGAGATATATCATCAAACATCAAAATCTCATCTATAACTGTATCAATATAGAGGTGAACAATGGAGAAAACACCCTTTTCTGGAAAGAGAAATGGCTCATGGATGCTCCTTGTCTGGTTAAGTATCCTGCTTTATTTGCTCTCTCTCTCAAGAAATAAGCTTTCGTTAAAGAATACTGGAACTTGGATCTGCATGGAATTTGGGTCTTAGAAGAGATACCGACGATCTCAAGGTTCAATGCCCTGGCTTCCTTCTCCTTTTCGAGGTATAAAGACAGATGGGTATGGGATATTGACAAAGTAGGTGGGTTTTGAACAGTCTATATCCTGATCTTGCTTCCAGAGGCCACACTACCAACAGCAATGTTTATAGCTGCATTTGGAAAGGTTTATACCCCAAAATAGTTAAATTCTTTATATGGGAGTTATCTCACTCTTCCATAAACGCACATGACAAGTTGAAAAGAAGATCCCCTTGGTTATACACGTCCCCTAACTATTGCTGTTTATGCAAAAAGGATGCAGAAACCCAGAAACACTTATTCATCACATGCCCAATTGCTGCTGCCTTCTGGAAAAAGTTGTGCACCATTTTTGTGGTTGGTCTCTTGTTCGGATCCTTTCACACTAATTGCCTCAACCCTTTGTGGCCATCCATTCAAAAAGACTGTATGGTTGAACTTAGTAAGAGCCTTTCTTTTGTCCATATGGAATGAACGTGACAACCACATTTTCAAAGATGAATATTGATGTTTTAATAGATTTTACAAACATCTCTCCTTCACAGCCCTTTCTTGGTGCAAGTTAACTTCATCCTTTTATAATTATGATCTATCATCTCTTTTGACCAATTGGATGAGCTTTTTGTAGTCTCCTTTGGTTTGGGTTCTCTCTTTTTTGTAATTTCATACTATCAATGAAGGGTTATCATTTCCCATTAAAAAAAAGAAGAAAAAAATCATGAAGAAACTGGATAGATTGGAGCGGTTTCAGTTATCTGGAGGTGGGAAATTGACTTTATGTAATTTTGTGCTCTCTAATGTTTCCATCTATTTTATGTCAATATTTCTTATGCCTTCTAAGGTGTGTAGACAAAGTGAAAGAAGTATGCGTAATTTCTTTTGGGAAGGTTCGGATGGTGGAAATTTACAACACTTAGTAAGGTGGGATGTTGCTTCCAATTCAATTGTTGGAGGCATCGGTATTGGTGGTCTAAAATTTAAAACAAGCTTTTTTAGCCAAATGGGGCTGGAGATTCTATAATGAGTCTTCTGCCCTTTGGTGTTTGGTGGTGTCAAGCATTTATGGGGTTGATTCTTTTAGATGACGCGCACTGATGAAATGAAGAATGGATGTCTTTGAATGCCTTGGATCAGCATTTTAAGGCAATGGAAATGTTTTGAAGATCTAATATATTTCAAGCTTCGAAATGGAAGACGGATTTTCTTTTGGCATGATAAGTGGTTGGGAAATTCTCCCTCTAATAATGATAAGAGGTTTTGATTATTGGGATTATTGTTCTCATAGCAGGAATATTATTACTAGAAGAAACTGGAAGTTGAGATGGAAGAATTTGGGTTATTATTAACTAGTTTGTCGTCGATATTCTTAACTACAAAAAAGATTCCAAAGGTTGGATTCTCAATTCATCGGGCAATTTTTCAACTAGATCTTTATCAAAGCATCTGTCAACCTCTTCTCCTCTAAGTTGCAAAGCTTTTGGCTATTTGAGTCGGTTCACAATTTTTTGGCCAGCATCCCTGATGTTTCTTTAGATTATCTCAATCATGTAGTTGATTGTTTAGTTTTGGCCAATTTTGCTGCATTTAAATGGAGTTCTCTTTCTTAGTGTTTCCAGAATATTTATGAATTTTGTAATGGATTGGGAGGCATTTATAACTCCCCTCACTTGGTTTGCTTGTTTATTTCTTGCTTTCTCTCTTTCTTTCTCTTGTGGAGTTTGTATATTTTTTGGCATTAGAAAAAATTTCATCAATAAAAAGTTTCGTTTTTTGCAAGAACTTTGAATCAAAACTGACTATACTGCAGCATTGGCAAGGCCACGATGCTCCAATTCAACATTTGAATGAGAAACTACTTGTTTTGTAGAACTCCAAGGGGGAGGAGTATGTTTTTACCATATGAGCTTAGAGATGGGAGAGATGGGGATCTCTAGAAGTTTTTGCTTGAGCTCGTACTTCTTGATTACGTTGAATCTATAGTGGATTCTATGTAGTATTAAAGTCGAACAATTTTAGAAAATGGTAGAGACCAAATTAAATGCGGTGGAGGACAAGATTGTAGGGTTCAAAGTGTGATCGAGAAGGAGCGTGTTTGGATTAAGGTCAAGGGTATAAGTAAGTTGGTTCGAGTTGGTTTTTGGTCAAAATCAAATCTAAATTGATTATCGGAAGGAAAATAAAAAATTGACGTCTAACCGACTCAAATTGATAATACAAGTATACCTAATTTTTTCTTAAAAAGTTCGCTCCTGCTCCAAAGCACAGAATCTGAAGACATAAGAAATTTCTTATTAAGCTCACTCAAGTGTTCGAACTCACGACCTTTAGATAGGTGTTACATCGAGACTGTGGCCTCAACCAATGGAGTCGCCCGTGGGGGCTAAAAAAACTGTACCTAGTTAGTACACATTATATTGATTAAAAAGAAATGACATTGAAAAATACGTACTTCTGCAACTTTTTTTTGGCATTATTCTTTTGAATAGGAACCCTTTTTTGTTTTGTTAGGTTATTTACTACAATGTGTAATTTTTCATTTCTTTTTTTTAAACAAGAAATAAACTTTTCATGGATAGATGAAAAGGAAGAAACTTGTTCAGGATACGGGGTCCCAAAGGGTGCCATAAAAGACATCATCAACAAAAGGAAAAAAATCCAAATAAAATAAGAGAATAAAACTTTAAATAACAGCGAGCTAAAAGAACCAAAACCAATTCCTTCAAGCTGCAAAATCTGCTGCCCTTTCAACTAGAGACATTCCTGATACAATCCAGATTTTTAATATGACTCCTCTTACCAATGGATTCTTCCATAATGAGATGGATGCACTCGTATACCAGGAGAGAGATTTCATCCAATATAAAAAGTAAACACTTCCATCTATGTCATACATGTGATGGCCACCATCGTATGCTTTCATATACTTTATTTGAATATCTTGTTGTTGGAACTACCTGATTTTCCTCTGAAAAAGTGTCACTGTGGGGCCACCCCAAATATTAATAGCCATTGTCTGAGGCATAACATCGCCATTGAGTGCATTTTGAAAGAATGGAAAATTCAATAGCTTTCTCATAAACCAAAACTAAAATGTCTGAAGCCTAGCTATGCTCTGAATTCTGGCTCGCTGTTATTGATTCAACCTCCATAACCCTCAACAAATTCTGGCTTACCATGCTTTTCATAATCTCAATACTCTGAATTTCAGGTTAAAAAAATTCTATATTTTCCCATTTGCCAAGCCCTTTCGGTACACACCCATCTTCCATTTTAATCAAGGCTTTATCAACAATGTTTTTCAAGTACTAAAGATATTTTATTCCAATCATCATGAGGATAGAACCTTAAAACAACCAATACAGAGCTCCAATCCGTTTCAACTACCTCTTTCTCCTTTTTGACCCAATATGATTGAGTAGATTTCTAAAACCTTTTCATCCGCATTTTTACTCTACCTTTTCAGAAATAACTGGATGTATGATATGCTGTGGTTTGAACCCTGATTTCTTCTTAACAACATCAATATAGGAGGTTCTGGGCTTCTTGGAAAATTTCTGGACTCCATCTCCCTGAGTAAATGATTATTAATTATGCTTTTATCAACCTTCTTCAAAAAAAATCTCTAATCATATCTCAAGAGGTGGACCATCCACTTTTGTGGAAACCAGTAGGAACATAAATATCCAGTAGGAACATAAATACTTTTTCTTCCACCAGTAATAGGCCATACTACACAGTCCATGCTCCAACCCGAGAGTATGCTTTTTTTTTTAATACGACAAGTACCATCACGACTCTTTCTTGCTTGAAGAAATTCGAATGAATGAGGAGTTGCATCATTTCGATCATTGCATCTTCGAACCATCTCAGAAGGGACAAATGAAAGGAATTTTACTCTCTTTAACCATTTCTTTAATAAAGAAACCATCATCTTCAGACGAAATGCAAAAGTATTTGTTTTCAATACAACTACTTAACTTCAAAGATAATGATAATAATCAGACAAAAAGCTCTAAGGAAGATGAAGAAGAAACCTAAAATCAACAAACACTTGACTTAAAAAGACCCTTGAATCTTAGCCAGAAACCTAACTGAAGAAAGAAGAGAGAGGAGAGAACATTTTCCTCTCTAGACCTTCCTTTTTAATGTCTAATTTTTCATTTCGTCAATGAAAAATTCTGTTTCAGAAAAAAAAAATGATTATGTATTGGTTTGGCTCCTTTTTTGTGTTGTTGTTTTGTAGGCCCTTTCCATTTCTTTCATTTATGAAAGCTCCATTTTTCCATTAAAAAAAAAAAGGAATTGATGACAATTTATACTCAGCATCCAATTTCATACTCCACTTTTACTTTTTATGTAGGTATTTCATTATGCTCCTATTACTGACTTTCTATTTTCTTCTTTACTTTGCTTCGCTCAGCTAAAAGCTGTTTTCTTTTCTTTTTATATTCAGGAAATCCTAATTATCAGAAAGATTCATCCATGTTTGCCATCTTTTAAATCCGAATTTACTGCACCTGTTCCTTTAACACGAATAAGGGATATTGCTCATCGGAATGATATTCCTCATGGCCTCAAGGTAACCACCCTTGGAAACCTGTCCCTGTCGGACAAATTTTTCTTTCGCTAGTAGTCCATATTGGTTCATTGGAGAGCACGATTTATATGTTTTTGATTGAAGTTCCATATTTCAGCAAGAAATCAAACATACAATACAAAACAAGCTTCATCGCAATGCTGGTCCAGAGGACTTAATTGCCACAGAAGCAATGCTTACAAGGATAACCAAAAACCTTGGAGAATATAGTGAACTCTTTATAGAGCAGTTCAAAATATTCTATCAAGAATTGAAAGATTTCTTCAATGCTGGAAGGTCAGATAAAGAAAAAACGCATTACTTGCCTATCTTCATCCTGTCTTTTGTTGGTGTTTATGTTTGATGTGCAACATGTACTATAGTATATATGAAATGAATCAAATGGCATATTACTTTCGATTACATTCATTCGAGCTTCTAGATTTTTCGATGGCTAAAATTGATGCTCTGATACTGATACCAATTTGATAGACTAGAAAATTGAACATGATCTTTCTATAGGTTGTACAACTGTGTCATTGACTTCTAAGACTAGAAAATTGAAATAGGGTGAAATCAACGGATTTTTGAAGATAACAGAAGATCATGGATTGAATCCTTCAATATGACAAAGTTCAAGGCCTCTTCTTAGTGTTCTCTATCTAAACTTTTTGATAATTATTGTCCTTCTACAATTTATAGCAATGTGAATGCCTTTATTTTGAGTTGTAATACTTTTATTTTCTGTTCACTCCTTTGTGAGTTTGTTTCTGTCCTTTTGAACTATATATCTTTTCATCACTTCAATGAAAAGTTATTTCATGTTCAGAAAATTGAAGTAGAACTAGTGTTAATACATCGGATTTCTTATAAGAAAAGTGTGTTAAATACTTGAAGATATAGTAAAATATCCAAAGTAATTCAAGGAACTTGGAGACATCCCTTTGAAGTAAAACTCAAGCCTTAACAACTAAACTATTACTGGTCTTCATCCCCTTTCACTCACTCTATTTATAACTTCCTCATATTAAAAATTGTATACCGAGCAAAGTATCAACAGCTTTACTTTGGGCCTCTCTGTCCCCTTATTTTATCTCCTTTTTTTTATACCTTTTTTAAATGAAAAACTAATTCAACTCACCCCTCAATGTTATGGTGGTATTAATTTTTTTTTTTTTGAACAAGAAACAAATTTTCATTGAATGTTATGGTGGTATTAGGAACTCATGTTCAGTAACAATAAAATAAAACACGTGCAGAATTCAGATGAATTTTTTTCAAGAAAAGCTCAAGAGTGATCCATGCCATATCTTTGAGATCATATCTTTTATCATCAAAACCTATTTACATTATCAAGGTGAATTTTTGCATTTGCAGCCAAATTAGTAATAACAGCTGATAGTGCCTTTATTAAAATTTATATTATTTTTAGAATGAGAATGGGGTCAATAAAATATATTCTTCACATTTTGCACCCTCTCTCTTATCTCTCTCTCTCCCTCTCCCGCTCTCTCTCTCTCTCTCATTGCACATGGAGGCATGTTTTCATGTATAAATTCATACACAGGTAAGAAATGTTATAATGATATTGTATTGATATCGACGGCATGTACAAACGTCAGACACCATTTGTAACTGGTAGTCTACAACTTTAGTGCTCAATCTGTCAAATGAAAGCTTTATGACTAATGAAGTTATCACAAACCTTGAGAATAGTTTAACGCAAAAGTTTGTTTCAACCTGGGCTAAGGTATCCATCTTTATCACTTCTGTAATCAAGTTTGTTGAAATCCTGTAAAATGTCTTATGATGAGTTAATTTATACAGCAAACTGAATAGCAACTCTTTCTGCAAATGATATTTTTTTTTTGCTATTTTCAGCCTTGCAGAACAACTTGAATCAATCAAGGAGTCTGTTGATGAACGTGGCTTGTCAACTGTTGCCTACTTTTTGGAATGCAAAAAGGTGATATTTTGTCATGTTAAAGTTTGTTGATATTAATTTTAATGAGAAAAGTGATTTAAGAAAATACAATATAATACTTTTATCTTTTGAACTCTTGTGTAAAAGTCTTTTTCTTTCAGCTTTCAATTCTCAAGTTAGCAATTCCTTAAGAAAACGGAAGAAATAAATAGTTTTACTATTGACTTTGCGTTTGTAATTTAGGGAAATTGATGAAGAAATTTAGGTTTCTTAATAAGACTTTGTAGTGAGGATTTTTATGGAAGAAAAAGCATCATATATTCTTTTGAAACCCTCAAACTTGGTATCTGCTAACACATGGTTAGTGATATGTTATTTTGAGGAGAATTTGTAGACTCCTAAGGTCTTACTATCCATTCCCTTATGTAACTTTTTTTTTTAACAAGAAACAACTTCTCATTGATATAATGAAAAGGAATAAAAAGTAACTTAGGTAACTTTTTATATATCAATGAAAAGTTTGTTTCTTTTAAAAATAGAAAAAACTATGGCAAGTTCTAATGAATGTAGATGCATACCATGGTTTTAGTGGGAGGATGGACAATGCATATCCTAAACTCGGGGTGATTGAAGTTTTTGATAATAAAAAAATTAGGGAAAATGACACAAATCACTCCTAAAATACGGTAGTTATTACAATTACGTTTGCCCTCTCCTGTTAAATCAATTAACCATTCTGTTAAAACTTCTTGGGCTGAATTTGAGAACTTCCATCACCTCCGTGCTTTTACCCCATAACCAGAGCTCTGGCTCTAGCCATGGCAGCAAAAAGAATAGCCAAGAAAATAAGACCATTTTGTCCTATAAGTTCACAGCAGCAAGCAAATATCTTTTCTTTTTCCTCTGCGGAATATGGGTTTACCTCCATGAATTGCTTCCACAGGAATGCTGAAACTGCTTCCACTCACGATGGTGGCTTCTTCTGAGAATCAGCAGCTTCTTGCCTATATTAGCTTTGTCAACACAATGTTTTTGGTCACCATCTTGTCGTTTAGAACAACTTTGCTTCTCTTCAAGCTCAAAATTTCTTTAGGCAGAAAATAGCTTGCACCGTTGAATATGGGTTTTAAAAGCCTGCATTACAAATGTCACATTTGAGATCTAAGGGATCAAATAGGAACTAAACTTAAACCTTCGAGACCAAAAGTGTAATTTTCTTTTTCTACAATTAAAAGTTTGAGGGTACATTTGTAACAACTACCATACTTTAAGGTAGTTTATGCAATTTGTCCATAAAGTTATGAACTATGATCATCTCATTAAGGATGTCATAGTGAAAAATTTATTGGATAAAGAAAGGTGATAACTAACATATGGGAAACACTTAAGGCAGTTTGAGTTTGGTGGCACCGTTTTGAGATATACCTGAGCGTATTGTGGAAGGACTGATATTGTGGAAAGATTTTCATCAATGGACTCAAACTGAAAATCAAAGAAGTACAATTGGTGGACCTAGATGAACTTAGTAAAACGGTAGAAGCCACCCAAAAGGAAGGGGATAAGCTAGAGTAATACATAAGAGTATGAAGTAAAATATTCATCAAAATGCCAACATTTTCACAAAATAAGATGGTTGACATTTTTTTTTAATCAAAAAACAACTTTTCATTGAATTTATGAAAAGGTACAAAAGATCAAAAGAGAGACAAACTCCAAAGGGAGTGAAAACAAATAAATCAAAAGCAAGAAAGATAAACCAAAAGAACTAAGAAAGATGAATAAAAGCATCCCAATTAAAACAAATGTCACTAGGAGAATAAGCTTCAAAAGATGACAAAGAATACCACCAAGAAGCTGTAGGATTGAATGACAACACTAGAGGGGGGTGAATAAAGTTGCCTACCAATTTTTTTGAACTTTAATTTTAGTCCTAAATTTAGCAAGCAATTTCAAACACCCAATTAATAAAATGCTCAAAAGATAAATTAAAACTAACACAATTTATCAGATCAATCCTAGCATTCGAAACTAGCAAATTAATTAAGTAGAATTTAAAAAATGAAAATAAAGAGAAGGGAAAATAGGACACTGAAAATTTACAGTGGTTCGGCAATTTGCCTACTCCACTCCCCAAGACTTCTTCTTGGGTATTTTATTGCAAGCGGCCCTCTTGCGGGTGAGAACCAAACCGAATGACCCTTTCCTTTTTTTTTATGCTAAAGAGAGAAACTCACGATCCTTTTTACTGGTTCAGGATCCAACCAATTTCTTTTTCTCACAATCCAAGGTGTACCCTCACCTTACTACAAAACCCGATATAATAAACAAAAAAAAAACTAACAATACCTCTAAGTAAGTGGATTACACAATTTTGAATCACAAATACAATAGAAAGCTCTCACAAATGTAACTCTCACAAAGAGTGAATCGATTTTTGCAAGGGAGAGATTTAGAAGAATTTTTTTTGGCACTTTTTGGGAGAGATTCAAGAGGATTTTTGGACAAAAATCTTTCTGGGAATTGGTATTGTGTATGGGAGAAGAAAGCTAATTTTTGGTTAAGAAGAAATAAGAGGATGTTGAAAATTAGCCACTGGATCTAGGTCTTAAAGATGAAAGGTGGAGATTTATTTGGTAAAAATAGAAAGGAAAACAGTTATAATTTGAAAAGAAAAAAAAAAAGAAAGAAAAATGGATGAGAAATGCACTCCATAGAGTTTGAAACCTAGTCCTCGCGCGTGTGGATTTTTTTTAACCAATCTTCTTTTCAGCATAACTTCTTTGTTTGATGTCCGATTTGAGTGATTCAAAGTGCGTTGAAATCGTCTTTTCGAGCTGTACGCTGTGAACATTAGAAATACTAAAATTATCAGTAAAATAAATAAGTTTGTTGTCATCAAAATATTAAGTTTTATTGAAGTCCTAAAGCTAACAGAAACTTTAAACCTAGCTTTAGCGAAACATTCTTCCCATGATTTGGATTTATCTTCAAATATACATTGATTGTGCTTGAAACATAATTCATATAACACAACCTTGATTGCATTGCTCAATAAATAGGATGCTGAAAATTGCACTTTGACTCAAAATTCATACCTCAACTCAAGTTGAAAATATGAACCAAAGAATTCCAGCAGATAGTTGAATAATCACAGTGAAAAAGAAGATGATTCTAACTTTCAGAGCTGCTTTTAGGGACATTTAGATTTTCAAACAACATTGAAGAGGGACTTAGACATAGGTTTAGAAGATCGCAAAGACTTTAGCATAGATTTTACTATAAATACACCATAAGGATGCAACATTCAAGACAAAATATCATTCATGTTCTTCAACGTAATAGAAGAAAGGCAGAAGAGAAGCAAACTCAGAGGCTTCAACCTCCTTTAAATTGTGGCTAGTTTGAATGATCCAAGAAGAATGATTAAATTTCCAAACCTCAACAATAGAAACATTAGGGCAGCAAACCACTTTGAATATATTTGGAAAACAGAACTTCGAAGTTGACTCATTTAACCAAGAATCATGCCAAAAGGAAATACGTTTACCAATTACCAAGCTTGAAATCCAGATGGATCTTGGCTGAATTCCAGATTCAAGATATAGAAAACCAAGGACAATGAGAACTAACCAACAATTTAGAACCCGAATGCCAATTGAAGGAATCTGAACCATAAAGACTATCAATTACAATTTGCTAGAGAGCATTGGGTTTTGAGAAAATCTCCAACCTCAATACCTCATTTCGCTAATAAAGAATGATTCTTCCATTTGAGGCCGCCAATCCCAAGGCCTCCATTCTCCATCAATTGAGAAGCAAGATTCCAGCGCACCAAATGATTTAAGTTCTTTTTAGAATTTTCTTCTCGAAAGAAATTTCGAATATGTTTTCTATTTAAGAACACACTTGAACTAGCATTAGAAACAAAAACATATAATAGGTTGGCAAAGTAGAGAGGACGGATGAACATAAAACCAATCTTTCTCCACGAGAAAGATTAAACTTCTTCTATTTATCCAGCTTTTTCAAAATCTTTTCAACAATTGAAGACCAAAAACTTAAGGAGTGAGGCTTACCTCCTAAAGGCATTCCCAAATAAGAAATAGGAAGGTCATCAATTTTACATCCAAATTTACAAGCCATCAAAGAAGAACGATGAGGAGAAATGTTGATTCCACAAAGAGAAGACTTTCTCCAATTAATTTTTAACCCAAAGAGCCATTCAAAAGTACCAATAGCCTCAAATAAAGCAGGTAGCATATCATCATCATCTTTACAAAAAAAGAGTGTATCATCAACAAATTGAAGATGGAAAATATGAACCTCCTTTAAGTCAACAATAAATCCTTCAAAAAGACTGAAAGAGTGAGCCTTATCCAGCATACTGTTGAGAACATCCACAACAAAAAGGAATAAAAAGGGAGATAAGGGATCCCCTTGACGAAGATCTCTCGTAGCAGTGGATCTTCCATTAATAAAAATCGAATATCTATTCTGAATACAACCAAGGATCCAACTTATCCACTTTGAACCAAGCCCTTTTTATGAAGAACAATCTCCAAAAACTTCCAATCAACTCTATCAAACGCTTTCTCGAAGTCAATTTTAAGAATCCAGCTACTCTTTCTTCTCAAATGGTAATCCACAACTACTTCATTTGCAATGAGGATAGGGTCAAGAATTTGTCTTCCATCAATAAATGCACTCTAATGAGCAGAAATACAAGAGGACAACATCCTTTTTAAGCGATCCGCAAGTACGTTGGCCAAAATCTTATAAAACGAAGTGGTAAGACTTATGGGCCTAAAGTCCTTAACACTGGAAACTCTTTCCTTCTTTGGTATTAAACAGATATAAGTTTCCTTCCTTCAAGAGTTAACATGACCATTGTGAAAGAATTCATCAAACAAGTGAATAAAATCAAGTTGAAGATGCTGTCAAAATCTGAGCAGAAACTTCAAAGTGAAACCATCAGGTCCAGGCGTTTTATTTTTACCAAGTGCTTTTAAAGCTTGTACAATTTCATATTCCTCAAATTTCCTTTCCGACCAAGAGCGATCAGCATGAGAGATAGGCCTCCATTCCAAACCAAAAGGAGCAAAAAGCTGAGTATCAACAGCACAATATAAATCTTCAAAAAAACCAATAATTTTAAAATCAATTGCTGAATTGGTTGTGAGCATTTTAGAAACCAGATTGGAAATAAGAGCTTTTCGTTTGCGAACAGCGAGATATCTATGAAAAAAATTTGTATTTTCATCATTCTCTTTAAGCCAAAGGATCTTGCATCTTTGAATGAGGTTGCGTTCATTATGGATATAAAGGTTTAGCAAATCCTGCTTGAAGCAAATTCAAAGAGACAAGTCTTCCGGAGATAGATCAGATGCCTCAGCTTTGGAGTCAATATTAGCAAGATCAGAGAAAGTTCCATCCTCCTTTTCCTTTTTCTTTTTACAAGAAGATGCATCCCAAAGCTTGATCTCGGATTTGAGATTTTTGAGTTTTGAAAGAAGAACAAAACCAGCCCAGCCATAAGTATTATTAGAGGAAAGTTTAGCTTCAATTAAAGAAGTACAAATCTTGTCCTTGAGCCAAGAATTAAAGAAACGAAAAGGACATGGCCCTCAAAGAAAATTACCAAAATCCAGCAACATAGGGAAATGATCAGAAGTATGCACTAATTTTGAGGCCCTGGAGTTATCAAACATAGAATCCCAAGCTGTAGATATGTAAAATCGGTCTATAAGAGAGATTACAAAGGCCTGACCTTCCCTGGACCAAGAAAATCTGCCATTTGAAAGGGGAATTTCCGGAAGATGGAGCTCCTCAATGAGTTTATTAAATCTTCTCATACTCTGATCAATATTTATACTTTTTCTAGAATGCCATGGGAATGTTAAAAAAATGCCGTAAATAATTATGAAACATGGAAATGTCTCCTAGAATGTCCACCAAAATGGGGAAAAAATGGTAAAAAAATATTAAATCCTAGTAAATGAGAAAATCATAGACACCTATAAAAGACGACCTTACTTGAATAGGATCTGTTCTATAGAGTGCACAACAGTGTCCTTGAGTTATCAAAATAAACATCCTAAGAAGCACGGACACGGACACGACACGACATGGACACGACGATTCGTCAATTTCTAAAAAAGTAGGACACGGACACGTTGGGGACACGTTTTTTTTTATAGAATATAGGTGTATATATTGACATATTTAATACTTCACTATTTATTTACGTTTGTATTTTAGCTAAATTATACTTTGGTAAAAACATAGAAAGTTTAGTCAATTAACGATATTTGAAGAATTTAAAAATATAGAAGGATTTAGTTGGCTATGACTTGAGGAAGAAGATCCCAT
>JAOANK020000070.1:1156294-1166418 GCA_026257165.2 Telfairia occidentalis | reverse complement strand
AACCTTAAAGGATGTACAATTACTATTAAGGACAAATACATAATAACACATATATATATATACATATCATAACAAAAGGCACCCTCAACATGCTCCTCATTACGCATTGTATCCCTTTGTTCTTGGGCTTGTAATTTGCTGATTAACTCAACTATGGAGAGAGTAGTTAGATCAAAAGACTCTTCTGTAGCTGATATCTTTGACTCAAATTTGCTGGGAACACTAATCATTATTTTTTCCACAACTCTTTGATCTGAAAAATCACCAGCTAGTCTTATCTGGTTCACAATAGTCATCACTTTGGTTGTGTAATCCCTAATAGAATCTGAGTCATTCATTTTCAGCATCTCAAACTCTCTCTTGGAAGTCAATAATTTGACAGCTTTCTCCCTTGCGCTTCCTTCAAATTCCTTCTGCAATTTATCCCAAGCTTCCTTTGCTGTTTTACAATCAATAGTCCTAGCAAATATAGGATCAAATAAAGCAACATGAATTACAGATAAAGCTTTGCGCTTCTTTAACTTCTCTTCTTCATGTAGTCTGATTTGATTCAACATTAGATTTTCTCCTAACAGTTGAGGATCAATATTCGTAGAACCAGATTCTCAAAGACCAAGTGCTTTGAGATAGGATTGCATTTTAACAACCCAAAGTTGGTAGTTTTCACCATTAAATTAGGGAGGAGAAGTGACACAAAAATTGGAAGACATTGTCAAATAAAATAAAAAATTGGAGTTTCTCTCTCACAAATAAAATCACAGCCCTTTAAATCTAAGACTCTATTATCACTGTGGAGAAAGTAAAAGATAAAGAAATATTGCGAAAGCAATAATCAAAATTTCAATGTTTGTTTAACAAAGAGAAAAATGAAAATGATTGAGTGGAATTTAATAGATGAATAATCAACTTCTAATTGAAATAAAACAAATGTGGTGATACCAAATTGGTGATATCAAACAAAAGATAAAAAAATGTCAAATTGTTGATACCACATATCAAATTGGTAATTCAAAATATCAAATTAGTGATACAAACTTCTCATGGAAGTTCACACTAATATAGGTACAAAAATGGAATCCTATTTAATAACCATAACTTAAAACTTAAAAATAACATTAAAAACATAAAAGTTAAAACCTTAAGAAAAAGAAGCTCAAACTTTAAATAAAGAAACTTAAAACACTAAAACTAAAAATTAAATGGAATTAAAAGAAAAAGCTTATAACTCAACAATATGGAACTTTCCGATCTTTCTCCATTTATTAATCTCCACACTATTGCTTGGAACACTCCCGTTTACAAACCTCAATAAGGTTTTATCATCCCTGAAAGGATTAATACAACATTGCTGGAAAATTTTAAGTTTTAAAACCTTGGAAATTTCAATCCATTCATCATGCGCATGAAGCTTGGTAATGACTAAAGTATTCTCCCATTCCATATTCACAACTTCCGATTCTTTCTTAACCCAAAATTAAGGTATCCGTGCTTCATAGTTTTGAATCAATCGACAGTTATAGCAGTCAAATCTGAAAGTTTAGTTAAATCCTTTTGACCGACTTAATGATTTTATATGCTTAGCTAACCACCCCATGAATTTTTTTATTGTTTTATTTAATAAAGGAAGCGAAGATGGCCAAAAAATTTGGGGATTGAGGCTTAAGGCTACTCTTGATAGAACAAGGAGGCTGACTGAAGAGTATTCTGAAGCATTTCTTCAAATATTCCCTGAGAAAGTTCAGGTAAAAGAAATATCTATGCATCATAAATATAACGAGATCTACTTAGTCGGATGGTAATTTCCTGAACAATGGGCTCAACCAATGTATTTCTGTGTAGTTTTGTTGGCAAGGGGAAACTTATTAATGGCTATAGTTTCCGTGGAATATCACCATTCTAAATACAATCGTTGTCTTAGACTTCTGTAGAGGATTGTGTAGTTCTTCTAGTTGCATAGTTTGGAATTGTAGTATTAATTCTTTATTGTTTTAGTGCGATAGTTTGAAACATTCTTCAGAATCTTTGATGGGCATTCATTTTCAGATGCTTGGAAAAGCATTTGGGATCCCTGAGAACAGTGTGAGAACATATGCTGAAGCTGAAATTCGTGCTAGGTATAATTGTTTGGTAATTTTATTTTATTTATCTTCATTACTGTTAGTAGACCAACAGTTGAAGCTGAATTCTATCGGGAAATTGTAGTGTAATTTTTCAGGTATCGAAGCTTTGCACTATTCTTTTGAAAGCAGTCAGAAGTACACTTGGATCGCAGGGTTGGGATGTTCTTGTGCCGGGATCTGTTGTGGGAACATTTGTTCAGGTGCTCATGTATTTATTTGTTTTATAATAATTAAGTGTTGAAGTAAAGAGGAAGTGGATACAGAAGTTAAGCAAGGCTCATTATGAACATTGTGATCTATCTCATCATAACAACATATTAAAATACACCAACTTGAGCATAGCTCAACTGATTAAGGCATATAGGTTCAAATCTCCACTCCCCATATGTTGTTGAACTAAAAAAACAACATATCAAAACACATAACTTACATTAGCTAGAAATTTCACTTAATATATCTGAAGTATAATTTTCTTAGCCGAAGACATGAGTGTAGTTAAGTAAGAAAGGAACAAGCAAGTTGAAGATCCTAAAAGGAGCTTACAATTTACCATTGTTGTACTTTTAGCCCTGGACTGGTGACTCTTGCTAGAGCAGAGAGCTTCATTTGAGAAATAGAATCTAGGGTAAATGACTCTTCTCTTTGGTGAGCAATTAAAGTAGAGTTCCTCATTGACACAAGATGCTAGAGTGAGTTCTCCTATTGTTTTGAGCCGAAAGAAACTTGCAGATCTTAGAGACTAAACAATTCTATAACAGTAAAGGTATGATAAGATAAAATCAAGTCATTGGTTGTTAGCTTCCCCACAGAATATTAGCTAAGGAAGATTCAATAAGCGTACAGTCGGTAGATCAAATATATGATACGATATTAAATTGCAGATTGTACATTATCCAGAATCTTAAAATGCTCTTGATGATTTAGCTGCCTATGTTTTGTTTCCCTCTGAAAAAAGGATCAAACCGCCTATGCAAATTAACAACGGTAATATCTGTTTCTGCATCATTGATCTTTCTTGCCAGCACCGTTTTAAATTTATTCAAGTGATTCGGGAGTCGGTTCCCCAGCTAAATTATATACAAAATACTGTAAAACTAATTATAGTCCAAAGTCCAAATATCAAAGTCCTATCAGAGGCTTAAGCAAGGAAACCCAAAATAAAATCATATAAATATTAAAGAAACAGTTGGATAATATTATAATATTCTTTTAGGATGATACCTACTCATTATAACAATCCTTCATAAATCTGTACTAGTGAGTTTTTTCTTTAATAAAATATATAATTCCGTTGGTCTTTTGTTTTGTATTATTTCATTTCTTCTCAATGAAAGCTTGGTTTCTTATTTAGGGAAAGAAATATTACCTAAAAAGTACCGAGTAGATAATAACTACAACATTACCGAAAGAGATGAATATGAAGTGCATTGGTCCTGGAATATAGATATCTAAATAAACTACTCGTTAGAAATTTATCATTGTGCATCTGTAATTTAGAGTATGTCTTCAGGTTGAGAACATTGTCCCAGGGTCTCTTCCAACATCTGTTGAAGGATCTGTTATTCTTATGGTTAACAAAGCTGATGGTGATGAAGAGGTTCGAAACTAGAATATCCCTCTATTGTTTTTCATCTCTTTCTTAGGATGGTAGACTTTGTAGTATTAGATTGTGCCGCCATAAAGAAATAACAGTAATAAATATTGTAAAAGTTGATGATTTGCAGATAACGGCTGCTGGGAGTAACATAACAGGAGTTGTGCTGCTGCAGGAATTACCTCATTTGTCTCATCTTGGTGTAAGGGCTCGACAAGTAAGTGGAGTCTCTCTATAAAAGTGCCGTTTTAAATGCTATTGAAAAATATTAATGAAATTTTGTATGGGCTTTTAGGAAAAAGTTGTATTTGTGACATGTGAAGATGATGAGAGAATTTCCGTTCTGCAGAAACTTCTTGGGAAATATGTGAGGTTGTCCATGTCTATATTGTTTACTTTTCTTCCACTACACTGCATATGGTTTTTGGTTCAAGTTCTTACTCATGGTGATTGTAGGGTGATGTTTTAACCATTGTTTCTTTGATTGGGATGTGTAGGATGGAAGCGTCCACAACTGCTGTTAATGTATATCCTCCATCAGATATTAGCACTGATGATTTTCCTGCCAGAACTGCTCCAGACGAATATGTGTTTACTTTTAAAAAGTCTAGTAATAGTATGCAAGACCCCTTATTGCCTGCATCTGGGGTTCCCTACTCAAAACAGGTTTCATATACTGTCGTCAAATCATTCCTCAATGACATCACCATATGTTTATTTCTTTTTTCGTTAAAAGATCTGCAAAATTGCTTCACCATAATTTGTTTTCCTTTCTCGTATACTGATTTTTTTCAAAATTAGTGATGGCCGAAGTTTTGTCTAGGGAATTTCTTCTGGAGTGGTTCGGCTTGCTGATGCAGATGCTCAAATTGCGGGAGCAAAAGCTGCAGCATGTGGTCGTTTGGCTTCTTTGGCTGCGATCTCTAACAAAGGTGCATTTCTAACCTTTTCTCTCAACGAAAATCTGTACGTGATTTTTCATGCATCATAAATTTGTCAATGAAGAAAACTACTTTTGAGTTGTAATATTTCCCATTTCAACTGAACCAGTATATATTCCTAACATAGGCAGCTATGCATAAGGCTGCTAATTACATCATGCGAGTAAATTAATGAACTACTAAGGAAAGAAGATATTGCTCCCTCTCAAGCCACACACAATTCCTGTATTAGTATTATATGAAGCATTTTATGGACTCCCATTTACTTTCAGCCATGTAGAACTGATATAAAATCATGCAAAAAATTACTAAAGCCACTTCTAAGTTTTAGGAGTTGTACGTTTTAAAGCAACTTTAAAGTTTTAATTTAAGCAACTGCTACGAGTTTATACGATCATTCTATTTAAACCATGTTGTTATAACTTAAAATGAAACCACCATTGAACTTTAAGATTTGGTATGACTAAATCACTTTAAACCATGTGAGTTGCTGCAATTATACTCTGAAGCTTATGAATTTGTTGTAGTTAGTTTGAACCACTAATAGAATTATAATAATGGGATTTAGTTGCAACGATGACATAACTTTAGGATGTTAATTGCGTTAGAGGGTGCGATTGTTATAAATTCTATAGTTAGTAGTTTTCTAATTTTTCTTAAAATCAATTATTGAACAAAAATGTAATTCCGACATAAAATTAATGGAGAACCAAAATATTTTCTATTAGAGCCAACTTGAGCATAACTCAACTGGTTAAGGCATATATCTTCGATCAAAAGGTCTGAGTTTCAAATCTCTACTCCCACATATTGAACTAAAAAAAAAAGAATAGAGTACCAAAAATTTTCCCATTAGAGTGCTAGAGAATTTCCCCTCTCCGAGCTTATTTAAACAAACTTGTTTATGATGGGCCAAAACTGAGTTTTGGGTATGCCCTTTTTATGAACTCGTAGACTTTGTCAGTGACTAAGGGTGTAGATCTTGTGAAATTTTCTAATGATACTCTTGGTGACTGTTTAATGCTGGAAAAAGTGACGTTTTTGTTCTGCCCATATACATTCTGAATTTCTTGCCAAGGTCATATCTCTTCTTCCAGGTACCCATAGACGGACATTCTTTATGTTTATTTATTAGAGAGGCGAGTCAAACTTAGCAGCCAGTGATATCATATTTGTTAATTTTGAGAGAATAAAATATATATTGTTCTATTCAAATATGTGCAACTTAGGTCTTCGTATGTGGGAGAGAAACTCAATATAATATAAGGAAAAGGAATAAAGAATTAAAGATAATAATACCAAATATTGACAACTAATATTCATACAGATATTCATAAATACTAGATATTCCAACTCTCCCTCTCAAGCTAGTTTAACAATATCTTTCATAACCAGCTTATCAATTAGTTTGTCAAATTGCTCCCTTGGTAGTCCCTTAGTACATCAACAAGTTGCTATGTTGTCGAAAGATAAGGAATACATATTATACTTGCATCAGACTTTTCTTTTATAAAATGCTTACTGAATATGTTTTGTTCTATCATGAAGAACTAGATTATGAGCCATAGAGATGACAACTCTCACTATAAATCCGTATAGGTGTCATTTGAGAAAGTTTCAAGTCTTTAAGTATTCTTTTGAACCATATACCCTCACAAATCTTATGGGCTAAGGATCTAAACCCTGCTTCATCACTACTCCTGGTCACCACATTTTGTTTTTTACTTTGCTGTGTAACCAAGTTTCTTCTAACAAAGGAATAGTAACTAGATGTAGGTCTTCCATCTATAGCAGTCCCTGCAATCTGCATTGGTATAAACTTCTACTTGGAAGTGATTGTACTTTTTATATAAAATGTCTTTTTTCAGGAGTTCCTTTTAAATAGCTTAAGATTCTATAGTAGCCTCAAAATGACATGGTCCATGCATGCTGAAATTGACTTGTCATGTTCACAACCAAGGACGAAAATATTGATATCAATATCGATATTAGTAACTCAGATTTATAGATATATCAACGAATATTTGAATATTGATAGATATTCTGAAAAAGATCACAACTATCACGGAAACTTATAAAAATATTGTGATTTTTTTTGTGTGTGAAATTTTAAAACAAGCTTACTTAAGTTATAAATCATTACTTT
The DNA here is from genome assembly GCA_026257165.2 of Telfairia occidentalis. Classification (NCBI taxonomy): domain Eukaryota; kingdom Viridiplantae; phylum Streptophyta; class Magnoliopsida; order Cucurbitales; family Cucurbitaceae; genus Telfairia; species Telfairia occidentalis. The sequence goes on along the minus strand of JAOANK020000070.1, from coordinate 1,159,617 downwards.
AAGCACATATATCAATAATTGGAAGCTAAATATATTTATTAATACAATAATAGATAATATTGAATGCTGAAAAATAAAGATGGACTTAAATAATTTGTGGATAAAAAATTGTATTGAACAACTAAACAAGTACATTGATATTGATAATTTAATACAAAGATGATGCTCTTGGGGGAATTAGACCATTTCATTTCATCATAATTCATTGTTTATTTCAATAATTAGAGCTCCATTTGATAACCATTTCTATTTTTGGTTTTTGGTTTTTCTGTTTTCTATTTTCTGTTTTTTAAAAACAAAAACCATATATGTTTGATAACTATTTTTTGTTTTCAGTTTCTAAAAAACAAAAATCCAAACGTGTTTGATAACTATTTTTGGTTTTCCAATTTTTAAAAAGCTAGAGACATGTTAGAGAGAGAAAAATATGTAGAGACTTGGATAATAAACGTTTAAAGACATAAAGATAAAATTTTTAGAGAGAAAAATTCGAGAGATAAAAAATAATTTAGAAAGAAAAAACTAATAGGAAGGATTTTAAGTAGGATTATTTTAAAAGTAGTTAGAAACATAGAAAAAAAAAAGTCAAAATGAAAGAAATTTTAGACAACAATTAAAAAAAAAAAGAAAATTGTAGATGAACAATAAAGTTGAGAGTAAAAGATATGATAGAAAAAATAAATAAATTAAAAAGATAAAAAATATTAATAATGAGAGAAAACTTAGAGAAAAATTTTTAGACTGAAAAATGTTAGAGATATATTTGTTAGATAATAAAAATGTGTGAGAGAAAAAAAGTGAGGGAGTAATTTAAAAATAGATATGTTAGAGAGAAAGATAAATTTAAAAAAGAAAATTTAAAAAAAAAATTAAATTTGTAAAAATGAAAAAATTAGAATATGTCAAAAGAGAAAGATAAATGAAATTTATAATAAGATGAGAGTTTTAGAGAGAGAAAAATAAAGAAAAGTTATAAAATTTTAGAGAGAGAAAAGATTTTAGAGAAAAAAATTTGGGGTGAATAGATATTTTTTGGAGAAAAAATTGTTGAATAGATATGTCAAAAAGAAAAAAAAAGTTTTAGAAGAAAAAATGAGTTTTGAAAAATAAAAAACTGTTTTTGAAAACTTTTTTTTTTTTTGGAATTTCTTTACAATTTCAAAAACGTTTTTGAAAAACAGAAAACTGAATTAGTTACCGAACAACTCTATTTTTTAAAAACAAAAAACAGAAAACAGAAAACAAAATGGTTATCGAACGGGTCCTAAAGAACTGGCTATTAACTAACTATTAAATATGAATACATGTGAATAAAATACTGAATACAAAATATAAATGACACTAAAAGTTAAGTTGAGGAACTTAAAAAAATTGATGAAAAAGAAAAAAAATAATACTCTATTAAATGTTGTAAGAACTTAATTAAAGAACTAACTATTTAATCATAATTTATTATTTAATTCAATAATAATTTAAAAGAACAAAATTAAAGAATAAAAAAATAGGTGACAAAGAAAAGAAAAAGAATGGAGAATAAGATGATACTCATTGAATTAGAGATATTATTTGGAGAATAAATTATATTTGAAGAATAAAATAATACTTATAACAAAATAAAAAGTAATTTTTTTAAAGAAATTAAAATAGCTGTAATTAGTTAATTTAAGTAACTAAACTAATAGGTGAGTGGAGAAAGAATATTAAAATAAATTAATTTGAGTTTTTTATTTTCGAATCTTGAAAAATGCGGCAAAAAAATAATGGTGAGTAAATAATAGAACCAAGAAATAATAATAGTAATAATATTTTTTTAAAAAAAAATGGGTAGAACAGGGATTCAGAAGTTTGGATTTTGGAAAATAAAAAATAAAAAACATTTGCTTCGGTCAGAATTGAACCTGCACGCTCTTGGAAAGCAAGGCACGCGCAATGGCAACCGGACGATTTCAATTTTAGTTAATAAGTTGTTGATATGTCGAAAATATATCTAATATTGGCAGTATATTGTCGCTATATCGCGATAAAAGGGTACAAACGAGTTTACCTCCTCTTTCCATATCGAACCCTCGAGATATTCGATATATCGCTAATATTGTAGGAAATATCGGCGATATTTTATTCCTGGCTCACGGCAAATACAATATCAGGATTGTATTAGACAAATAAATTAATCTTCCCACAAGTCTCTAGTATTGTTCCTTATCTTTATTTCTTCTACTTTCGCCTTTTGTAATTTCAAATTAGGTTCAATAGAAGTTTATGCAACGTTGCAACCAAGTAATCTTGTTTCTTCGAGTAAGTTAAGAACATCTTTTCTTTGATTAATAAAGATCCCTTTATTCGATCTTGCAAATTTTGTTCCTAGAAAATATTTCGATGTTCCCAAGTCCTTGATTTGAAACTCACTTGCAAGATTTTCCTTCAGATTAGCAAGGCCACTTTCATCATCAATGAGAATAATATCAATATCATCTACCTAGACAATTAAAATTAAGATTTTATTGTAGTCAAAGTATTTATAAAATATAGTATAATTTGCTTGACTTTGAAGGAATTCATAGCTAGTTACTATTCCAAAACGCTCAAAACAGGCTCTAGGAAATGCTCTAACCTCCTCAAGGAGCCCTTGGATCATCCTCCTCAAGCAGAGTGATCTTATCTTCGAAAATATTTCTTGTAAGATTGGAAATGGATGTTCCACTATGTTTTGGCCGGATGCTTGGATTCAACAAAGGTCCTCTTGCCTGGATTTCCTTCTGTTGTTTGCTTTCACAGGCAACAAAGAAGCATTTATTGCTGATTTATGGGCCAACCGAAATTGCTCGTGGGCCATGCATTTCCACAGACATCTCAAAGAAGAAGAGATCAGAGAAGGGGCCTCTTTTTCCACTCTAATCCCCTTTGTCCAGCTCAATGAGAGTTCAGATTTATGGGTGTTAAGCAGATGGTGAATTCCAAAAACATCTTCATTCAATGTCCTTTCTCCACCATCATATGGATGTAGCTCTTTGATACTTTTTTATGGTCTGTGATTGGAGTCCCCTTTGAAGTGCTTGACTGGGTGAGATTATTGTTATAGATCACCCCTTCAATCTGTCCAGAAGAAGTGCTTGAATCTCTTTTTATGGCCTTTATTGGTGTAAAAGTGTTCCGCCCTTCAACAATTATAGTCTAAATTCTCTCTTATCCAATTGGAGAAGATTTTTGTAATCTCTTAGGAGGAATTTTTCTTCATATTGTATCATTTGAAATTGTTTACTATCTCATAAAAAAACAATTCTTGTTCCGTTAGGGAATTGTGATGGCAGATTAGATGATTCACA
>JAOANK020000070.1:1088929-1103473 GCA_026257165.2 Telfairia occidentalis | reverse complement strand
TTTCTTCTTTCCTTAGCCAAAATTGGTCTTCTTAAGCTCAATTTTTGACCCGAACAACCCCGAATTCATCATTTCATCTAATTAAGCTCGGTACCTACAAATTAATATAAAAACACGTGAAAGCACCGGAATTATCAAACAAAACTAGCTAGAACTAAGCCTAAGGATATCACATTTTCGTGTGCTATCAAAGAGTTTGGGGGGCGACTGGTTTGAACTTGTGATGCAAGAAGAACAGTAGGTTGAGTAAGAAGATCATCACGTTTGTTTTGATTAGCAAGAGCAGATTCCCCTGCTTTAAGTAAGACATGGAGCTCTTCAAAGGATATGGATTGGGATCGGGATCTCATGGAGGTTCGAAAAGTGTTGAATTCGGTGGGCAAGCCATTCAGAATGTAAATAAGAAGATCGTCCTCATGAATGATTACAAAAACGTTAGCTAATCGATCTTTTAGTTCATTGATTCGTTTGATGTAAACATCAATAGATTCTCCTACTTTCTTAGAAATAGATTGTAATTTTGACTTCAGATTTACAATGTTGGTATGCAAACAAGAAGAATAATGTTTCTCAAGAATCTCCCAAACTTGTTTGGAAGATGTAGTTTCGACGATGTAGGCGAGTGCCTCTAGAGACAATGTGGCGTTGATCAGTGTCATTAGGGCTTGATCCTTCGCAACCCAATCCTCATAAAGTGGATTGACACCGGGTTGCGAGATAGTAGAAGAAGAAGAGGACGTTTCTTCAGAAGTTAGGGCTAGAGGTTGTGGTTGAGTTCCATCAACAAAACCAAAAAGCTTGTGGGCTTTTAGTATTGTGGTGAGCCGAAATTTCTAGAGTACAAAGTTGGTGGAGTCCAAACGGATTGAAATCAAGTTGCAGATATTGGAGAGAAGGAAGATTGGTGACAATACATCTTTTGGTGTAGAGGAGTTCGTCATTGATGAACTCATGAGGAATCAAGAAAATAAATCTTGATTGAAAGAAAAGGAGAAAAAGAGAAAAAAAAAAGGGTGCAGTATTAGCATACCTACTCTAATACCATGAGAACTTTCACAATAGTGAAAAATATTAATTGTATTTTTCTCAATTAAAAGATATTTATAATGGGTTTAAATAAGCAAGTAAAGAGAGCTAGTTATTATGTTTCCTAAAATAACAGAAAATGTAAAACTAATAACCAATTTGTTGAAGATAAAACTAAAGCTAAGAGATACACATAATAGCCCTCACATTATTTGTCTCCTTCAATATGTCTGCTTTGTTTGGCTGATGAGGAAGATTTGCAACATCTTTTCATTGAGTGTTGTTACTCTCTATGTTGTTGGCAAAGATTATTTTCTATTTTTAATATTAAGTGGGTCTTTGATATCTTTTCAAGGGGAATGTTTCCCAGTTGCTTCTTGGTTATTCTCTACGTTAGACTCAATTATTATGGTCCAATGCAGTTAAAGCTCTTCTCTAAAGAATTTGGTTTGAAAGAAATCAGAGAATTTTACAGGATAAGTTGATCCCTTGGGCTCGATGTTTTCATTTGGTTTGAGTTAAAGCTTCTTCTTGGTGTTCTTTATCGAAGAAGTTTGCTGATTTGTCTATGCAAGACTTTGAGTTTAAATTGGAACCCTTTTATTTTGTTGGCATAGCTTTATTGCTACTTTGATTTTGTTTTTGTTTTATTTGCATATTTGTTTCCTCATATTTTGAGCATTAATCTTTTTTCATTTCATCAATGAAAAGCCTTGTTCCCTTTTCAAAAAAAAAAAGGGTACATTGGAACATCCAATTAAATTGACATAAATATATGTATATATTAGTTAGGTTTAGGGTTTAATAATAACATTTTATAATACTAGCCTTAAAAAAGTTAGGGTAGTGATAAAAGAATTACCTTATTTATGTTTGAAAACTCCACGTTCAAGTTGAACCCACTACAATAATAAGGATAACTCTGAAAAAGCTAAACAAATTTACTTGGAAAATGATCAAAGATTAAGAAGAAGATAAAACGTGTGTTTCTATGTCCAAGATTTCAAACTCTACGAGATCACGAAGAAAAAAAAACGTGTTTCTATCTTCAAGATTTCAAACTCTACGTATTGTAAAAAAAAATAGTGCAAAAGTATATTTAGAAATTGATTTTTTTATAAAAAAATTTGGCCAGATACTCCGATCATCCCCATCAAAATACGAGCCAAAATTTATTCGGGTAAGAGAGAGAAAAATGGTAAAATGAAGGAATGAGAATGAACATGGTTTTGGACATAATGAGATTACCACAAGAATGAGATTCTCAAATTTTGGGTGGATTTCACTTTTTATTCCTATTTCTTAATATTGTTAAACATATTTGTGAGGATGCAATATCGAACTATCGACCTTTGCAATTGTAATACATATCTTTATCCACTAAACTATGCTCGAATTGACAATTAATGATAAAGTTAAATTGCCTTCCATTGCAAATTTTTCTAATTATAAAATATTGTTAGTTTAGATGAGCAATTAATCGAATTGAAAAACTGAGAGTCGATTACATATTTCGCAGGTGGATTTTGCAAATTTTCTTAACGGGTGTTTATTACCTTAAAACGGAACTGACCTAACCAAACCAACGTAGTTATGAAATAGAAACCCTGTTTAATCGTATTCGTATCATTCAATTTCTTGAAATCGGCCGCTGAAGGGAACTACTAGGGTAACTTGGGCGAAGCCACTCTCTCCACCATCCTCCTGTAGTTTTCTCTGCACTCTGTATTCTCCTCTCTTTCTGCCTTATCTCCATCAGTATTTGAAGCTCGGTGTTATTTAGTTCTTTCTGATATGTTATGTTATGTTTTGTTTTGTCTTTTCATTGTTTTGTTTTTTGTTTTTTTAATTTCCTTGCTTTGAAGCTGTGAATGTTTTTCTTTAGAAGTCAACATCTTTCTCATTTCTCGCCCAAAACTGTGCAGATTGAATCGTGGGGAATTCTTGTTAGATTCCCCAAAATCACTCTGACTGGCAGTTGCCCTTCAAATTTGCTCTATTTCTGAATAAACCGCATTCTTTAACTTGGGTATAGTGCCGCCATGGATGAGGTCTGCGAGGGTAAGGATTTTTCGTTCCCTAAGCACGAGGAGGGCGTGCTTGAGTATTGGTCTGATATCAAGGCATTTGAGACCCAGCTTGACCGCACCCGGGACCTTCCTGAATACATTTTTTACGATGGGCCTCCGTTCGCCACTGGTCTCCCACATTATGGCCACATCTTGGCGGGGACCATCAAGGACATTGTTACTCGGTATCAGGTTATGACTGGTCATCATGTGACTCGCCGCTTTGGCTGGGACTGCCATGGATTGCCTGTTGAGAACGAGATTGATCAGAAGCTGGGGATCAAAAGGAGAGACGATGTGTTGAAGATGGGCATTGACAAGTATAACGAAGAATGCAGAAGTATAGTCACGAGGTATGTGGAGGAGTGGGAAACAATTATCACGCGCACTGGACGATGGATTGATTTTAAGAACGACTATAAGACTATGGACTTGAAGTTCATGGAAAGTGTTTGGTGGGTTTTCTCTCAGCTCTACGAGAAGGGTCTTGTCTATAAAGGTTTCAAGGTTAGTTGGCTTATAATCCATTTCCATTTACACAGTTCAATGGAAATTCCTGAAGACTACTTTTATTATATTATATGAGTTGCTTCTTCGTTCTTTCATGACATTTTCTTAGGTGTGGGGTGAGGGGTGGGGGAAGGAATGTAGGTTTTTGAGGCTTTTCATAGCCTGTGGGCCAATTCAAATTGTTTGATGAAATAATGGGATGGGAAGGTTGTCCTTAATTCTTTTAACACACTGTGATATATATTCATGAGTTTGCAATTGATCATCAATGATATGTGCATGATGTGATCTTGATAATTTGAGAGAATGGGATTTGGAGAAAAGCAGCTGGGTTTGTTATTGCATTGAAAATCTCTTATTGAGTCATCAGTTATCGTGTGGGAGTTAGGAGGGAAATATATTATAGGAGTTTTTAGAGGGATGTGACACGTGCTTGGGTCATGTTGCATTGCGTTGGATTCTGTGATCTGATAATGCCATGTTTACTATTTCTATAAAACTTAATGTCGTGTTAGAGCCTCGATGCATGTTATTCTTGATATTCACGTTGTGTATTGAAAGTATAAATGCCCTTTTCTTTTGGGGGCGGGTGGGCAGTTAGCTGTAGCTCATTTGGGTATAATAAGTTCTTATATTTACCCATCAGTTATTTGAGGTCTCTAGTTGTGGTTCAGACCAATCTGTTATTCTTTTTCTAGGTTTTTTTAGCTTTTATTGCTCCTTTTGGCTTGTTTTGTTGGCTTTTTTTTGTTTTGTTCTTGTTTTTGGGTTGCCCTTGTATTCTTTCGGATAGAAAAAAACCATGGTGGCCACCTACCTAAATTTCCTTGGCAACCAAATGTAGTAGGGTCAGACAGTTGTCTCGTGAGAATAGTCGAGGTGCACATGAATTGGCCCGGACACTCCTGGATATATATATATATATATATGTAAAGAGAGTGTACAAAAAATATTTTGTACCAGATTTTGTTATGATGGACTCTGTTTGTTTAGTGGAAGTAATACAGTTTTCTCACCGGGAGCCATTCTTACCAAGGGTGTCTTTGTAATTTTTGGTAGGCATGAGGCATCCATCTCAACAACGCCACATTTTTCCTAATCTTTGTAATGTCAGCCACCAATAGGTGAAGGAATAATACCCATTTAACTTATTGTTGATTTGTTACCTGTCTTATCCCCAACCTATCTTGCATTGATCGGAATGAGGTTCAATCTTTAATCCAAGATGTTTTACCAATGTCATGGATACTACATTCTTGCAACTCCTATTGTCTATGATAAAAATGCATAGCGAATTATTGGCTCCTATTGTCTATGATAAAAATGCATAGCGAATTATTGGCTGTGCACCTTGTCTTGGATATGACATGCCGCTGCATACGATTAAGATATGGTTCTGGTGTTAGCAAGAGTGTTTGTAAAACACAAACAACTTGCTCCGTCTCATCTGCAGGCTTCTTCTTCAGTGATTTCTTCTTTTTCGTACTCCTGCTTGTGCTTGGTTTGCATCTTCTATTCTAGTGATTTTCTTTCCTTGTGGGCAATTATTTGATAAATGACCTACTTGGCCACGTCTAGAGCACTTTCTAATATTAGGTCTTGAATAGGTATTGTTTTTGGCTGTACACTGGTTTGATTAGCGTCCCCCTTTGGTTTTTATGGATGTTTCTTATATTTCTAGTGAGGTTAAACCTCTAGCTTCAAATTTTTGGTTATCCATCTGCTCTTTGTTCAGTCCCTCCAACAATACTTGCTCATTACCCATTAAGAGTTGTCTTTCAACTTTAATTGTCCAGTATTCTCACTCATAGACCAGATACCGAGAGCTTCTCTAGTGGAAGAATGTTTTTGGCCGAAGAGGGCAAACAACAAAGGCAAAGACCTGTATGGTGCAAAAGTTGCTAATAATTTTTGTATAAGAACTTTTCTATTTAACAATCATCTTCTTTTTCTTTGTAAGAGTAAGACTAGTTTACCTACATGTCTCCTATTGCAGTGTAATTGATCCCACCAAGCTGGTGCACCTAATTTTAACTAGTAAGCCACCAATACTTATTTTTCTTCAATTATCATAATAAAGATTAAGGAATTTTTTTTATTAGAAAACTTTCTTTCATTGAGATAAAATGAAAAAAATAAAAAAGGACTTATATAAAACAGTCTAACTAAAGGGACCGTACATAGATCTAGGACTAACTATATAAAGAAAGGGTCCAATCCAGAAGGACAAGGCCGAAAGGATAATTACAAAAAAACCTTAGTAACAGACACTCACAGTGACACGTGAATAGGAGACCGAGCTTCTTCTTGAGATCTCTTAAACCCCTCTAAAACTCTCATATTTTCTAACCAAATCCCCCAAACAACAGCAAAGAAAGCACAATGCTGTCGGAATTTTCATATTCTTGATCTAATGCACGAAATCCAACCAATGTAAATCTCCGTATCTTATATCCCATTGGGTGAAGACTGCTCTACGTTTTTTTTTTTTTGGTATCAATTGGAAGTCAAACTTTTCAAAAGAAGGGGAGATGAGATATCCCTGCTAGACTAAAGGGTTTCAAAAATGAATTCCAATTGGTATAAATATGTAGCATCAAATAATTACAAAAAGTATTACCTAAGGTGCACCAAGTTGAGGAGACAAGTCTAGTTTGGTCCCAAAACTCTTCAATGTCAGTTTCAGTGTCTTCAAAAGTCCATTGATTTCTTTCCTTCCAAATTATCCAGAATACTACCGTCACTGTGTTGACCCCAATTTCTCCCGCCTGCCCCTTAAAAGGGGAACCGGCCATAATCTGAATAATAGCTTCTCCACATGTCTTGGGCCAACACCAGCTGATGCCATAAAAGGTAAAAAGCTTGGATCATACAGACTTAGCAAAGGGACAAAGGACGAAAAGATGAGCATGGTTTTTCAGGGCTCTTTTGCACATAACTCACCAATAGGGGTGACAGTTTTGGCTTTCTTCTTTGCTGTCTATCACAAGTGTTAGGGCTCTCTTGGCTGATAGTTCATAGAAAAACCTTTACCTTTTTAGGATAATTAGCGTTCCAAAGGATTTTTGTGAGAGGGGCTTCAAGAATCTGGTTTTGAGCACTAATGTTGGGACCAAGAGAACTAACTTTTAAAGCACCACTGTTGTGAAGAGTCAACATTTTAGAGTCATCTTTGGCTTGAAGAATATACCCAAGAGTTCTACTCCACTTCTTAAAGACAGCTCTACTATTATCTTGTCATCTTGGTGTTTTGTGGTCCAATCCTTACTCTCTGCTGCTGTTGTCTGCTTGTTTGTTGATCTAACTCAAGTTCATCCAAAACTGTCTATTTTGATGGAGATTGAGTCTCTCTGTAGTCTGTCTTGAAATGTTTGTCCTTTTTGCCTTCCCTTCATAAGATAATCTTGATCCTTATAAGTGTTAATAATTTTTTCTTGGTAAAATCTTTTGTTAGTGCTCTCTTGGCAAGTTATAATCTTGCATCATTTTTCTGGCTGATCAACGTGGTCTGCAATTTGTTGTGGACGGATAGGGCACTTATGGAATGTTGAATGTCATGCATTATGATCTCCATCAATACAAAATGTTAGATTAACTCCTTAAAAGAGAGACTTTGCTGTTGGATGTCCAGAACAGTCACTTTCAAAAAGAAGTTTTTGTTTTATTAATGATGAATCAATTTGATTAGAAACAGCTTGAACCAAAAGGGGCAGCCGCTATAAACAGCTCAAGTATTGCCTTTTAATTACTTATGGTGAAAGACAATTTTTAAGTACATGAAATAATGCAATAACCCCATAAAAATTAACAACACCATGGTAACCAGGGTAGAATCAGCTGATTACAGGGAACAATAAAGAACACATTCTGTATTATAATGGTACAGTTTTGTTGTAATTATTGCGGATGTTTATGCTGCTGTGCATTTTTTCTTAATTTTCCATGTTTGAAATAGTATTAGTTATTCATTTGAGTTTCTGTAGTAGGTTCTACAAGGTACTGGAAAACGTTTATTTTTAATTTTTATTGGTTTTTAGGACTGTAAATAAACATATATATATTTTTTTTGATAAGAAACAAATGTCATTGATAAATGAAATTACAAGAGTGAAAAGACCCCAAAAGACTTAGGACTGTGCAAATATATTTAACTGCAAATAGTTTAACTCACTTATTGGTATGGGTTCAGTTATAAATTTGTTTGTATTGTTGCTTTCTTTAGGTCATGCCATATAGTACTGGTTGCAAGACACCACTTTCAAACTTCGAAGCTGGTCAGAGCTATAAGGTTTGTGACTTTTTCTTCAGTTAGAAATTTTCCATTGTTATACACATTTTTTTTTAATAAGAAATAAGAAACAATTTCATTGATATATGGAATTACAAGAGTGAGGGATAAATTTCAAGCCCATAGAGTTACAAAAGACTTCTCCGTTTGGAAAAAAGAGATGCAAAGCTATAAAAATGAAAAACTGGACATAATTTAACCAAGAGATCGCCAGAAAATGATATTCTGAAAGGAAAGAGCCGAATGTTTTTCAATGTGTAATACACATGATTTAAGTAGTTTATTTTATAGATGGAAATCATGGACATGTATGTTTTAGTCGACCTTTTCATGAATGATTTCCAATACGTAAAGAATGACATATTCAATAAATTAAAAATATTTAAATTTGTACTATAAATGCTTAGAAGTTACAATTCCTTGATATTATTAGTACGTGATTAACATCAATAATATCAAATTTTGGCTTTATGTGAATTTGTAAATAGAAATATAATGTGGTCTTGTAAAAGCTAAATGTTTAATTAATAATTAGTTAGTAGGATTGAAATTGTAGGCCATTGGAATATCAAATAAAACCTGTAATGCACTGGGAGAACCAAATGTTTATTCCTTTTTACTATGAAGTTTGAACTGTGTTTGATTGTTGTTTGATCTATTATTTGAACTTTTTATTTGTACAACCATGATAAAAAGTATTTAAGATTTTTCTTTGGGACTAAGGTAGGGAGTGTAGTGATTTGAAAATTAAACGAGTTGTTTATACTAAGGATTTTGGTTAGTTGATTTGTGAACATGTTTAAGATCAAGATGTGTGATTTTTCTCTTTTAAATCAACCCTACTAAGATAAAAGTTGGACATAAATTTTAGGGGAAAATACATTTTTGGTCTCTAAGGGGTGAGTTTAGTTTCCATTTGGTCCCGGAGTTTTGAATTTAGTTTTTATTTGGTCCTTAGGTTTTAAAATGTTGTACTTTTACCTTTGAGTTTTCACTATGGCTTATTTTTGGTCCTTAACATGATAAAAATGTTAGTAATGGGTTTGTTTATTACTAGTGTTTTTGCCACATTACCATTTTAAATATTATAAAAATAATATGTTTACTATGTAGGCATATAAATAATGTAAATTTATATTAAATAAACTCATAAACCTATAAATGTTACGAATAATTATTTTGTTGGGGACTAAAAGTAAACATTAGTGAAAATTTAGGGGTAAAAGTGTGAACCATTTTGAAATTTAGGGATCAAATAGAAACTAAATTCAAAACTTAGGGTTAAAAGTGTAAACATTTTGAAACTTAGAGACTAAATGATAACTAAACTCAAAACTCAAGAATAAAAATACAAATATTTTGAAACCGGGGGACCAAATGAAAACTAAACCCAAAACTCAGGGACCAAAAATGTATTTCCTTAAATTTTATGAAATGTTCATTAAAATTTTAGTATATTTGCTTTTTCTTTTTTCTGCTTAGAAATTGAGGACTTTCCATTAAGAAATTGAAAATAACAAAAATTTTAATAATTTTAGTATATTTGTTGATCAAGTTTTTACCATTGTAACGTCTGTCTGTAGAAAAATATGCAGTTGTGTTCATTTAAAAAGTCATTTGCATTGTTTAATGATTATTATCCATACAATAATTATTTGTTTGTTTAAACATCACTATTACATAAAGTTTGCAATGCTCAGTTTCATTTGTTATTATATAAGATTATAATGTTTTTAATTATTGTGCAAACTTTTCATTCGGCGATAATGTTACAAAATAATAGTTTAAAGATGCAACATGAATTTTTTATTGTAATAGTAAATAGTTTTTAAACCTGTTAGGTACATTTTTTTAATACAAATAATAAATTAGTAATTTTTTTTTTGCAAAAAGATAAATTAGTAATTAAATCAATGGTATACTGTACTTTAAATCGCATTGGGAAAGGTTTAAAGGAAAACCTAAAGTTCCTTTTTTGGGGCTCCTTTGGTTTATGCAGCATAGACTTCCAAAGCAAGTTACTAGGAAATTTTCAGTCTTACTCTTCAGTCTTCAGTGGTTTGGCTGTAATTTCATGCTCTGCAGTTCCACGATCATTTTGCTAACATCACTTTTCTAGATGCCAGGAAATGTTTGAATTGTTGATTTGCATGAGATTAGCACACGTCTGTCTTTGATATCTAAGAGTTCTACCTTACACAGGATGTTCCCGATCCTGAAATAATGGTAGCTTTTCCAGTACTTGGGGATCCCCAAAATGCGGCTTTTGTGGCTTGGACAACAACTCCATGGACCCTTCCGAGTAATCTTGCCCTCTGTGTTAATGCAAATTTCGTTTATGTGAAGGTCTGATGATTTTAAATTTATTTTCATTATTCATTTTTTTCATGTTACTTACATAATTTTTCTTTTCAATATATTACTTTTTGGTGGAATGAGCGAAGTTTAGTATACATTTATGTGGTCTTAAGCTCCCTTTCCCACATTTTGGTTTACCGTTAGTTGTTTATTTTTTACTTTTAAATTTGACTTTGACAAATCTTTCTGTAAAGTGCATGCCGCTGACTTTGTTTTAACTGCATCCTTGTATTAAAGATTTAGATGGCCTTTGAAATGTTGTCTTCTCTGTTTCATCCTTGTATATATATATATATATATATTACTTGAGTAGCCATTATCTGGGTTATTTTGTTAGTTAGATGCCAACTGCTAGGAAAGTATGTAGATAGGTGGTTAGTGCTGTTTCTTTTTCCCGATACTTGTTTGTATAAAGGTGCGGGAATGCATGTTGTGCACGGTGCACCGTTTGGAAATGCCATTAATCTGGCTGAAAGACTCAAATTGGAAATACCAGGATACAACATCTTCACTTAGTATCAATCCCTGTCAAGTAGCTCCAATCAACCGTGTCATAAGTCTTTTCAAGCTCAAAAGAGCCCTCTTTTTCTTCTTTCTTTTCCATTCATCTAACAAGTCACTGTGATTTGCTCAATTTTTTCTACGTGTAAGGTGCATGTGATAATTCTCTTGATGGGGTTACTTTTGTTGCTATTTTGGGAAATGACTTATGGTAGATTCTTGAAGCATGAGGAAATTAGTAAATTGAGTGTCTTCTAGCTAATTTGGAAGTGGTTAAACTGGAAAATCATGATGATTTGAAAAGTTGGAATATTGACTTGTTAGGCACTTTCTGTCTCCTTAGACTGGGAGTTGGGTCTTAGGAGGGGCTTCTTAGACTGGGAGGTCGATAGATCGGTTGAGTTTATGTCAAAGCTTGAAGAGGTTCAAATTTCTAGTGGGCAGGGCAAAATTTGGTGGAATCTTGATTGAAATGGATCCTTCACGGTGAAATCAGCCTTCTTCATGGTACCAAAGTTGTCACCAAACTTAAAACCCCCTGGTGGACCATATTTGGAGGTCTAAAATCTCAAAATACGTGAAGTTCTTCATTTGGAGTTTGGTGTATAGAGGCCTAAACATTGCAGAAATGTTACAAAAAAAAGTTCCCCAATGGTCTATCTCCCCATCTGTTTGCTGCATGTGTTACAAGGATGAAGTATGATGGACCATCTCTTCCTTCATTTCAATTTCGCACAATTTGCTTGGCTGTTTATTTTGAATGAGTTCAACTATGTTTTCTGCTTCCCAGGTTGTTCCTTTTTTGAGTAATATATATTGCCGTTTTTGGTTTGTAGTCAATTTGTAGCACCTTTTGTAATCTTCTGTGTCAGTTTCATAAAAAAAAATCCTCTTGGTCTGTGTACATCCTTTTCTTTTACTTTTCAAACCAACATGAGCATAGTGGTTAAGGCATCCCTACTTCTTCTAAATCGTAGGTTTAAACTCCCACCTTCACATGTGATATAATATTCTTAAAAAGAAAATTTTACTAAAAATTCTCGTTTCTTGGGGGAAAAAGCTTGAATTCCTAAGTTGCTCTGCTTTTCTTGCACAAGCTTTAAAGCAAAAGATAAGTTTTCCAAGCATTCTCAAACTGGAAAGGACTAGGACTCCTTAAAAGCAATTGCAAGTTTAAGTGCTTATGTTTATGTAAGTTTTCATCGATTGAGATATAATATAAGCATGCATATCTACATTACTTAAGACTTCATGTTAAATATTTCACGCTTAATTGTATTAAATTTCTAAGACATTTTGTACACACGTATATTTTTCTATATATTGTGTGCCTTTCCACATTTAGGTGCTTTTGCATATTGTGCCTAGGCTCATAAGAACTTTTGCACCTTGCTTTTATTATTTATTAGTTGATAATCTAATGGAGTAAAAAATAAATACCAGGTTCGCAACAAGGTGTCTGGAAAAGTTTATGTGGTGGCTAAATCCCGATTGTCAGCTCTACCTGTTGAGAAACCAAAAGTGAATGCACCAAATGGTTCTACTGATGTTCTAAAAAAATCAAATCCCAAGACCAAGGGGTCCTCAAATTCAAAACCAGAGAACTTAGTGGAGGACTCATTTGAGGTACTGGAGGAAGTGTTCGGAGCTTCTCTGGTGGGTAAAAAGTAAGCAATTTCAGTAATTTTATTAATATGTTTCTAGATGATTTTAGCAAGGCTGCTATACATTTTTGTTTCCTGAAAGTTAATGACATTGTATCAGTCCGTATCTATTATGGAGTTGAAGAATATTAAAAATATTATTTTTTCGGCAGGTACGAGCCATTGTTTGATTACTTTAAAGAGTTTTCTGATGTGGCATTTAGAGTTGTTGCGGATAATTATGTAACAGATGATAGTGGTACGGGTATTGTCCATTGTGCTCCTGCATTTGGTGAAGATGATTATCGTGTTTGCATTGAGAACCAAGTAATCAATAAGGTTTGTGTTTTCAAGATTCTTTTATTTTGAATGTATAATTTTTTTTGGGATAAGGAGCAAATCCTTGAAAAAAAAAGTTCGTACAAAAAAGGAATGAGCTATCCTTGAGAGAGTCAATTGATTACAAAAAAAGGATTTCCAATTGGCGAACACCAAGTGGTCGCAAAGATACAGACAAAACCCCCAAAAGCCTCAGAGTTTTCATCCTTCCCGTTAAAAACTCTTTGGTTTCTTACATACCACAACCTTTACATCAAAGCAGCCACAGCATTAAACCAAAGGGTAACACGGCATCTTTGCAACCGGCAGGGAAGCACCAGCTCTAACCAAAAGTTCCCAACAGCCTTGACCACAAGGGAGCAGCACATGGCATTGGAAAATAAGTGCGGATGATTTTCCAAATTAGATCTGCACAAGACACACCATCTAGGGGGAATATTCAGTTGTGGGAGCCTCCTTTGGATTCTATTGCAGGTATTTAATTTCTCTTGGCAAACGCAGAGAAAAACTTTTACCTACTTAGGACTTTTCACCTTCCATACAGAATTTGTTAGGATTTTAGGGATCTTCGCCTCTTGTCCTGACAGATTTAGGAATGGAGGAGCTCACAACTCTCCACTGGTTTGTAAGCTCCTCCAATATCTTCTATCTTCCTCCAAGTTTGGCTGGAAATGTTTAATGAGAATGTGCAGATTGTTCCACTCCAGGAGCTCTGCATCTGTAGGCTGTCTTCTGAGGATCAGAATTTAACTTTAGGCATCCATAGACCAAGCTTAGTTTTACAGAGATTTTCATTAAGGTCACCACCTGGTAGATTCTAGGGAAGGCAGATTTTAAAGGCTCGTTAAGAGTCCAATTGTCTTCTCAGAATCAGATCTTCTCACCATTTCGCAGTTTAAATTTGTACCTTTTCTCCGCTGTTGTGCAGCAATAAGCAATGGAGATTCAAGGCCCTTGATACCGATTTTTCCTTTTGCAGTGGGTAGTCCATTGTTCATTTTTGTGGGCATATTTGCTGGCTATAACCTTCGTCCACAGGGAGTTTTTTTCAACTATATATCTCCAGCCCCATTTTACTTACAGGCCAATGGTTTCTGGCCACTAAGTTCTCCACTCCTGCGCCTCCATTTGAAATTGGTTGGGAAATGGTTTTCCAATTGACTAAGATTGAGCCCCCCTAATTTATCCTTTCCTTTCCGAAAAAGGTTCCTTAAAGGGCGTTTGGCCCATGGGATGGAAGCCCACCCCATGTTTGGCCCATAAAGTTATTTTGGAGGGGTAACAAAATTCTATCTCATGGTGGGTCCCACCAATTTCCTTTCATTTTTTCCTTTTTTTCTTTCTCCTCCTTTTTCTACAATTTCTAATTTGAATTATTATTTAACAAGTTAATTTTAAAAAAAGATATAAAAACAAAAATTTTGACCATATGAATTTTTCAAATAATAATTTTAGCTTTTATTTAAAAAATTACAAATTATATATAATTAGATTTGATATAATATTATTGTTCAAATTGATATTATAATGTAAACTCAAAAATCACTATTATATTATAAATTATAATACTATATAATATTTTTTAGTTAAAAAATATTATATTCCTATAAAATAATAAGTATTTTGGTTTATATTATTTAAATTTTACTTTAACCCTATATGATATCGATTTTCTGTTTTGTTTTATTTTATTATTATTATTTTTTTTGTTTTTTTAGTTCTTTCTAATAAACCTTAAATAATTTGTAAAATAAGCTCGTAGAATTTTAAAACTAATTTTTGTTCAAAATTTTTAATTAAGATTTTGAGA
>JAOANK020000070.1:1053483-1087011 GCA_026257165.2 Telfairia occidentalis | reverse complement strand
TCTCCCAAATTAGAGTCTTATCTCTACTGAACAGAGGTTAGCTTTGGAAGCTAGGTTCACGGAAGAAGAAATCTGTAGTGCAGTATGTTGCCTTAGTTCTAACGAATCTCTTGGTCTGGATGGATTTACAACTAAATTCTTCTAAAAATCATGGAACACCCTCAAGGATGACATCAAGAGAGTGTTCGACGATTTTTTTTAGAAGGCCATTATAAATGCTAGCACTAATGAAACGTATATATGCCTTATTCCGAAGAGGGTAGATGCCAAGACGGTCGGTGATTTTAGGTCTATAAGTCTAACAACATGCCTCTACAAGATTATTGCGAGAGTCCTCTCAAACCACCTCAAGAAAATTCTTCCCTTCAGCATTACAGAGCAACAATCAGCATTCGTGGCTAATCGACAAATTCTCGATGCATCGTTAATTGCCAATGAAATCATTGATGAGAAATTTAGAAAGAAAAAGCAAGGAGTGGTCATTAAGCTAGACTTAGAAAAAGCTTTTGATAAAGTCGATGGGGCTTCCTCGATGATATTCTTCTGGCAAAAGGTTTTGGTGACAAATGGAGAAAATGGATCTGTGCATGTATCTCATCCACAAACTTCTCCATCATTATTAATGGGAAGTTGAGGGGGAAAATTCGAGCTACCAGAGGTCTTCATCAAGGTGACCCGTTTTCCCTTTTCCTATTTATCCTTGTAGTTGACTGTTTGAGCCATATGCTGTCTTATGCTGCATCCGAGGACAGGATTAGAGGCTTCGAGGTGGGTGAAGGACATTTATCGATAAATGTAAATCATCTCCAATTTATCGATGTCACTATACTATTTTCCTCTCACAACATGACACACCTCACCAATATTTTCAAAATTATCAAGGATTTTGAGGAAGTTTTGGGGTTGAATGTTTGCAACCACAAAACAAAATTGTTGGGAATTAATCTTGATGTACAAGTGCTGGATAATCTTGCATTTGCTTTCGGCTGCAAAAGGGTAATATGACCAAACACCTATTTGGGACGTCCTTTGCGTGGAAATCCAAATTCCATATCTTTTTGGGATCTTATTCTTGAAAAATAGAAAAAAGACTCCACGGATGGGGATCATCTTACACTTCCAATGGAGGGCAAAACACATTGATCAGGGCAACCGTCTCCAACCGTCCTCTATACTATCTCTCCATCGTTCGCATCCCTAAAAAAGTGGCCGACTCTAAAGAAAAGCTTTGCAGAGACTACCTTTGGAGAGGCACACATGGCTCGAAAGTGTCTCACCTATTGAGATGGAACTTGATCAAGCAACAAATTGAAGACCGAGGTTTGGGTACTGATGATTTGAGGAAAAAGAATTGCTCCCTCCTTGCAAAATGGACATGGCGGTTTAGTAAGAAAAAAAAAAGGCTCTTTGGAGGAATATTATAGTAGCAAATTATGGCACCACCCACTTTGGCCAGTCGTATGGCTCGAATAGAAGGACCCTTAAAAGTGGCATTTGGAACGACATTGCCAAATGTGGCAACCTAGTCACAAAGTATATCTCCCACAAAATTGGAGATGGAGCATCGACCTATTTTTGGAAAGATCCATGAATCAACAACACCCCCCTACAAAATGCTTATCCAAACATTTTTGCTCTCTCTCATATGAAGGAAGCATCGGTTTATGACTTATGGGACCAAACCTAAGAATCATGGACCCTCCATTTGAGACGAAACCTAAAGGATGATGAAGTTGATGAATTGGCTTACTTATACAATTCTCTCCCCATGACATTAAACAGACTTGGCTCATCTCTTCAGCACTTGTGCTCAAGCAAATAGTTTTTGGAATCACATGTCGTTTGTTTTTAGATGGTGTTGGGCTCGTCCAAATTTCCCTTCGCAATTGCTGGAATATGCTCTTCTAGGACACCTGTTCAATGGAAAGAATAAGCTATGTGAGAGAGCATCATTCGAGCCTTTTTATGGACCACTTGGTTGGAAAGAAATGCTCAATTTTTCAATGACAAATACCGCTCCTTTGACATTTTTCTGGATTATACTCTGTATACCACCTTCACTTGGGGTAAGTTGTCTCCTCTTTTGTGTAACTACAACTTATCTTCTCTATGTACTACATGGGAAAATTTTTTGTAATGCGGCTCCCGCCCCCGTGTTATCATTTCACACATCAATGAAATGGTTTCGTTTCAAAAAAAAAAAAAAACTAGGATGGATGTTGAGATATTTGAGTTCCGGCTGGGTTCCTTGGTTCATATGACTCGTAATTTTATATTTATGTTGATTTTCTTGTTGCTTCTAGATTATGTGAAGGGAAGGGAAAAAAGATTCGTTGTATTTAAAATTAAAATATGTTGGGATCTAGTAAACTTTGTTAGCCATGTCATATTGAACCTTGCATTATTGGTCAGAACTCTTTCTCTTTCAGGCACAAGGGAGGCTTGTTAAATCGGGAAGCTTTACCCATTCTTATCCTTTCTGCTGGAGATCTGATACTCCCCTTATCTACAGGGCTGTCCCAAGCTGGCAAGTCCATTTATTATTTATTTTGAAATATGTTATTTGCTTTTGTGTTAGGGTCCTTTGTCTGAATTTCTTTGGTGTTTTTGTTTTTGTGCAAGTGTACATTTTGACATTGTAACTGTTTGTTTCCCGCTCTTTGAATAAATGAAGAGGGGGTTTGGTTTTGGTTCACACTTTGGGCTCAGTTGTTGGGCAGCAGAGAGTATTCCTAAAGTGGCAAGGATATTATAAATATCCGTTATATATTTTGTTCTCTTAAAAAAAGCTTCATAATAGCAGATGCCACTTCTATTGAGAACCCAGTGTTACTATTGTTAGATTTTTAATTCGCACTTGATTTTAGTGCTTATATTAGTATTTTTCTCTCTCTCTAGATGCATTATTTATTGCTTCTTTTATCTATTTGATATTCATTCTTGAATGCTGACAAATTTTAAATGATTTCTTATTGTTTGTTTCCGTTTTCCTCCAACTGTTACCGTGCTAACTGTTTGGACTTCTTTTTCTCTAGGTTTGTCCGGGTTGAGAAATTGAAGGAGAAATTACTAGAAAACAACGAGAAGACTTACTGGGTGCCTGATTTTGTGAAGGTTCTACTCTTTATTCAAACTCTTCTCTTAAATATTTATACTTCACTTTATCGGGACAGAGTGTATGTGGCTAAGGTTGGGATGGGTAGAGTTTTATGAACGGTGTAAAAGGTGGTAGTATGATATGAATTAGGATACAAAAGAAGTATCTTGTTGCCATGGAGAGACAATGCCCTTGGCGTCAAGTATTTTAGACCTTTCAGATGGCTCTTTATATAATTACTTTTTTTGTAAAAGTATCTTTGTGTAAATTTCTTTTTCATGTTAATATACTCTATGCTTCTGATATTGGGAACCATCCTGTATAATTTTTCATGTTTAATATACACTCTTCAAGAGTTGAATTTATTTACTTTTTTCAGCTTAAAGATACAAACATTTTAGAACTCCAAAATTGAATCCTGAAATATAGTTGTGTAGTTTAATGGATAATGAGATTTATTTTTGCTAAATCTTTATTTGTAAACATCAAATTACAGGAGAAAAGGTTCCATAATTGGCTTGAGAATGCAAGAGATTGGGCTGTCAGTCGCAGTAGATTTTGGGGAACACCTCTCCCTGTATGGGTTAGCGAGGATGGGGAGGAAGTACTGGTCATGGATTCAATTGAGAAACTTGAGAAGCTTTCTGGTGTTAAGGTCTCACTCTTTATTTCTCAGCTCTTGTTCCTGCGAAACTAATTGTTTTGGATTGAGTAATTCATTTACTGTGAGTTTTATTTCTCTTTATGTAACTGTTTGCCATGCATGGAGTTTTTTTAGCTCACTATAAGAACTAAATCAGTTTGACAGCTGGTTGGGTCAGAGCCTCAGCTACCTTCTTATATGAGAAGTTGAATCTTCAAGGTTGTTAGGTATTTTTGAATAGTGGAAAAAAAAAGCTAATGATGGTTTCCAGAAGGTTCTAAAATGAATCTTTGGTTTTGTTTTGTATTAGATGACTTTTCTTGATATATCTGGTCTTGGGGGATTGAGAATTTGTATATCTTTTGTCTTCTCCCTTATGAGCACTTGGAGGAGTTTCTTGTTAAGCTTTGAATACATCTGTTTTGTAACACTTCATTCAATCAATGAATTATTTCTTATATAAAATAAGAATTTGCATATCTTTTATGCATTATGTTCTTGTCCCCTGGACTTAACTGTGATGGCTTACCTATGATATTATATGAGTTGTCTCTTATTCTTTTTTGGTCGGAAATTTGATTACTTTTTAACTTCGAAAGGTTGCCTCTAGTTTGCATGTCAAGTGACATGTCTCCTACCATGGAGGAGAAAATAAATTGGCATCTTCTAGTGTAAAATATTATAAAATGGCTTGTTGAGCCTCATTTATGTTTTAAGCAATTCCTTTTATGTTCTGGTTGACACTGCTTGGAAACTACTTATACTTTATTTTAAGGCATCTTCTGTTTTCCATTTTTCAGGTGTTTGATCTGCATCGGCACAAGATTGATCATATTACTATTCCATCCAGAAGAGGTCCTGAATATGGTTTGCTTCGAAGAGTAGATGATGTAAGACCACTCAATCTTATATTTTTGGTTGAGAAATCAATCCATACTGGCATTTTTTACTCTTTTTTTTATGGAACTATAAAAGCTAGGGTAGTTATTTTGTTTCCTTTTACAGCTTCACTTTTTGATTTTACCTCTTGAATCAGTTGTTTAATTTTTGATATTACTCTTTTATAATGTTTATTGAATGTTCCCGAAGGGACTACTCTTTTATAATGTTTGGACTTTATAGTTTTGAAATTTTCTTATATATAGGAAGTTGATTAGGAGAAGTCACCATTGTGGATTATTTATTTTAGAAGGAATAAGACGAGGATGTAGAATGTTATAAAGGGAATTTATGTGGGGGAGGATGAGGAATTAATGTGACCATAGGTCGTGAGAGTGATGCAAGTATGCATATATGTGTGATCTATTGTAAGATTCCATCGTTAGCATTTGGTTCAACAG
Source organism: Telfairia occidentalis (assembly GCA_026257165.2). Taxonomy (NCBI): domain Eukaryota; kingdom Viridiplantae; phylum Streptophyta; class Magnoliopsida; order Cucurbitales; family Cucurbitaceae; genus Telfairia; species Telfairia occidentalis. The sequence continues at coordinate 1,081,931 of JAOANK020000070.1, read as the reverse complement.
TTTGTTATTTAATTAGGTTGGTTACTTATTAGTATAAATTGTAAATGGGAAAAAAAGGGAGGCAGCTGTTAGTGAGTACTATGGAGAGACCTAAACCTCTCAAATGTGTGTGGCATTTGGTTGTTTTCTTTCTTTTTTGATATGTAATCGTATACATCTTTAGAGGGCTTTATTATTTTTGCATTAGAGCACTTTTTCGGGCATGCCCAAAGAAATTAAGATGGATAACCTTATGGGTTCGATGGAGAAATGATTGGGGACAGTAGTGGAGGAAGTGTGCAGAAATTTTTTTTGTCTTTGATGATATTCTGATTTATGGTGAAAGCTTGAAAGGCCATCATGAACATTTGGCAGCAATCTTGGAGTTATAGGGGCTAGAGAAGCTTTATTTGACCTGCAAGAGGTAGCTGTTTTGGCCAGAAGACTTAAATATTTATGGCTCATTATTCTTGAGGAGGGTGTGCAAGTGAACCAATCTTAGGTGCAAGCAATGTTGTCTTTGTCTGTACCTTTTTTTTTGATAAGAAACTAAAAACCTTCATTCACAAAAAAGCAAGAAAAGCGCCGAGAAACAACCTATAGAACAATGGGATAAGGCATTCCATCTCCGAACAGGAGGGTTACAAAATGACCTTCCAATCTAGGCTAATAGTGTGAATAGATAATTACAAAATAACTTGTGGTGGGCACTCCAACTTGAGGCCATATATTGCACAAAACCACAAAAATACTAAAAGAAGAAACCTTATCCGAGAAAATTCTAGCATTATGTTCCTTCCAGGTAAGCCAAAGGATCGATCGCCTTGGAAAGATTAGTCCATAGGATTCTTGCTTTCCCTTTAAACCACCATTCAGAGAGAGTCTCGGCCATCCAATCCTCTACTTTTTTCCGCTTGCATCCTAGAAGCCCAAACAAGGCTCCGAAATAAATCCACAAACTCGAAGCAAACTTGCAATGAAGAAGAAAATGGGAGAGGGACTCTTCATTTCTGCTACACACGACACACATTTAAGGAGAAATTTGGAGATTATGAAACCTCTTCTGCACCTTATCAAAAGTATTGATGCTACCTAGGATCGTGGTCCACAAAAGAAATTAACCCTTGTAGGAGTCTTTCCAACCCACAAGGAACTACATAAATCCTCTTCAAGAATTCTAGAACTATGGAGGAGGGCTTGCGAGGCAGATTTCAACGTGAAACAATTGGAGCTTCCAAGCTTCCAAGCAACACAATCCTTCCTTTGAGAAGTTCTCATGGGCTCCAAAATAGCTGTAAATTGATCTCATTCCACCAAATCTCTATCAAAAAGCCTTCTCAATTTTAAGTCCTAAGAGAGATCAGAAAAGTTCCACAAATCTTGAACCTTGCTAGCCTTAGCTTCGGCAATACTATAAATGATGGGGAACAAGGTCTTACGTGGTCGATCAGCAAGCCACAGATTACTCCAGAAGCAAATAGTATCTCCACAACCGAATTTTAGATGGACATTTGACCAGAAAAAATCTATGTATTTCGCAATATCCTTCCACGGACTATAAAGCCTTCCCAATTCTTGAAATTATACTTCTCCTTAGAAACACTCCCCAAATTTGCTCTTGATCATCCTTCTTCATAAGGAAAGATTTTCCTTTTCAAATCTCCATAGTCACTTAGTTAGAAGGGAGGAGTTTTTTATCCTCAGATTATCAATTCCCAGCCCCCTAAATAACGAGGAGTGGTGACATTTGCCCAATTTACCAAATGATTCCCTGCTTTTCTTCAGCACCTGTCCATAGGAAGATTCTGAAATTTTTTTCCAACTTACACACTTCAATAGGGATTTTGAAAATAGATAAATAATAGGCTGGTTTAGAGTAGCTCTTCCCCTTTTGGGATGGGAAAACCCCTCCATCTAGCCAGCTTATTTCTGATTTTCTCCAAAACAGGATCCCAAAAGGCAGCAATCTTTGGTCTTCCACCCACTGTGACACCCAGACATTTGAAAGGAAGTCTTTCAACCTTGCAGCCAAAATATTTGCCAACTCTGTGGCAGTGTGAAGGCTTAAAGTAATGCTAATAATCACTGATTTATGAAGCTTTATCAAAAGGCCAAAAGCTTGTTAAAAAAAATCGAGGAAACACTTTCAATTTTCCACCATCTTCAAGCTGCCATCACAAAAAATTAAAATATCATTCGCATACTGAATGTCGGTGATCTCAATCTTTTCATTTCCAACCTTAAATCCTTTAGAAATCCCTTATTTCTTCCCACGTTGATATAAGAGAGCTTTTGGTGAAGAGACGATTGGGCTCCCATCTCCCCACCACAGCGTGATTATTTAGAAGCTCCCTTTACGGAAGAGGAAATATGAGGGGTAGTCAAAGCTCTTGGGAATAACAAATTGCTCGGCTCCGATGGTTTTTCTTCAGAATTCTTTAAAAAGTCTTCGAACACTCTTCAGAAAGACATCAAAGGTGTGTTCTGGGATTTTTTTAAGAGCTCAATCATTAATGCTAGCCTCAATGAAACTTATATTTGCCTTATCCCTTAGCAGATTGATGCTTTAACGGTTAGTGACTATCGCCCCATCAGTCTTACGTCTTGTCTTTATAAAATTATTGCTAGAGTGCTCTTCGAGAGGTTGAAGAAGGTTCTCCTTGACACGATCCCAGAATTTCAATAAGCATTTGTTCAGGTTGCCAAATCATCGATACCTCTCTTATTGCCAATGAGCTGATTGAGGAATATCGTAGGAGCAAAAATGGGGTGGTATTAAAGCTTGACATTGAGAAGGCATTTGACATGTTTGATTGGGACTTTCTTGATGCCATCTTGGAGGCGAAAGGGTTTGGTTTATTGTGGAGGAAAAGGATTAGAGGCTGTATTTCTTCGGCCAACCTTTCCATCATTATCAATGGGAGGCCTAAAGGGAAAATTATTGCTTTAAGAAGCCTTTACCAGGGTGACCGTCCTTATTTGTATTGATTATTGATACCTTGAGTTGTATGCTTTCATTAGGTCAAGACAATAGCTTGATTGGTTTTATGATTGGCAACTCCCTCCAAGTCAATGACCTCCTTTTTGCTGACGATACCATTATCTATTCCACGAGAAGACAACAATTGATCGATCATCTATTTGGTATCATCAAGTCCTTTGAGAGAGCATTAGGCCTTAACATCAATAGACACAAGTTTGAATTTCTGGGGATTAATTGTGATGACTTCTACATTATTGAGCTGGCTGATGGGTTTGGCTGTAAAGCTACCCATTGGCTTTCCACTTACTTGGGTCCGCCTCTCCATGGTAACCCCATAAAAGGCTCATTTTGGCAGTCCATTATCGAGAAGATTGAAAGGAGACTCTATAGTTGGAATTATTCATACAATTCCAAGTGCGATCGTATCACCCTCATTAATGTTGCCCTATCTAGCCTACCTATATATTACTTGTCTCTTTTTCAAATCCCTAGCAAGGTGGCTACATTGATTGAATCTCTTTATCGCTGATTCCTATGCTTCGGGTCCAATGACAAAGCATGTATTCATCGTCTCAAATGGGCTGCTATCAAGCTTCCTTATCACGAGGGAGGTCTGGGCATCACTGATTTGAAGATTTGTAACCATGCCCTCCTTGCTAAATGGATTTGGAGGAGAATGCTCTCTGTTGAAAGGTGATTTCCTCAAAATTTGGTACATACCACCTAGGCCTCAAAGCCACTGCATCATATAGAACATCCTCTATGAGTTTTTAGAAGTTCATCTGCAGAAGGGGGGATTTGATTTTCCAAAATATTGGCTGCAAGGTTGGTGATGGCAAGAAGACAATCTTTTGGAAGGATCCTTGGTTATCTCAGATTCCTTTCCAGCAGGCCTTGCCTGCCTTATTAGCTTTATCCAACCACAAAGAGGGCTCTGTCTTTGAATTATGGGACTAGACTAATTCCTCATGGACTCCAAACTTCAGGCACTGACTCACATGACAGTAGCTTTCCAAACTTCAAATTTTGCTGATTCATGGTTCTGGAAACTGGACAATAGAGGCTTTTTCTCTACTAGATCTTTGGTATCCTCCCAGCGGCCTTTATGCTTCTATATGGGAAGATTCATACCCAAAAAAGATCAAATTCCTAATTTGGGAGATCAGCCACCAATGTTTAAACACCTTTGATAGACTTTAGAAGTGTTGCCCGTGGCTCTCGATTTCTCCTCAATGGTGCGCTCTTTGTAAATGTGAGGCTGAATCAGCCATTCATATTTTCAGGATGTGCTCTTTATCATCTGGCCTTTGGAATTATCTATTTGGGGTGTTTAATTGGAGTATAGCCCAGCCTTTATCAATGCTTGATTGGCTTTCCTTAATTCTTGTTCGTCACCCCTTAAAAAAAAAGAGGTCTTATGGTTGAATCTAACATGTGCTCTCCTATGGACCCTATGGATTGAGAGGAACGACCCTATCTTCAATGGCAAAGAGAGATCTAACAACGCCATCTTTGAAGTTGCTCTTTTTTTTGGCTATGCATGGCTGTAAAAGAGAGGTAGCTTTTAGCTCTTATAGTCTCTCCTCCCTTCCATCAAGTTGGATAATTTTTTTGTAATTTTTGGATTTCTCCCTTTGTAACATTTCATTCACATCAATGAAATTGTTTCTTATCTATATATATATATATATATATTATTATTATTATTATTATTAGCAGATTTAACTAATCCCTCACAACTTTAACTAAATAGCTGTTGAAAGACCTTTCATCGGTTTCTTGCTGCAAGGAAAAGAAAATCTCTTATCTCTCAGTTGATCTCTACTCAGAATGATCTTCTTATCACCCCTACGGCAATCAAAAATGTGATCTTGGTTTTTCTTTGAGACTTTATACACTAAGGAAGACAAGCCTTGTTTTAACCCTTTGGTTTGTTTTGGACATCAATCTCGTCTACGGATAAATCTAGGTTGGAGAGCAGATTTGTGGAATCAGAAATTCTTCAAGCCTTAAAAGATCTTGGGAAAAACAAGGCCCAGGGCCGGATGACTTTAGAACTGAATTTCTCCTGTGTTTTTGGTAGCAAATCAGAGCTAATTTCCTTTATTTTTTTTGAAGAATTCTTGTTTAACAGAGACTTTTATTTGCTTGATTCCCAAAAAGGATAAGTCAGTTTGTGCCAAAGATTTTAGGCCAATTAGTCTCTTTTCTTCTATCTACAAAGTCTTGGCTAAAGTTCTTGCGGATTGGCTGAGAAATGTTATTGCTTCTACAATGTTCATCCATCAAAGTGCTTTTATAGCAGGGTGACAAATCCTCGATCCCATACTTATTGCAAATGAGATTGTTGACGATTATAGGTTTCAAAAGAAAAGAGGATGGATTCTCAAACTTAGATTTTTTTTTAATGGTAGGCCAAGGGGGAGAATCATAGCCTCTAGAGGTTTACAGCAAGGTGATCCATTATCTCCGTTTCTTTTCTTTTTAGTGGCTGATGTTCTGAGTTGCTTGTTAGAAAACTTAAATCTAAACGATCGCTTTAAAGGATTTATTGTGGGTTTTAACTGGGTGCATGTATCCCACCTTCAATTTGCCGATGACATATTCATTTTTTGTCAAGATAATGATAAAATGCTTCAGATTTTGATTGATACCATCAGGGCTTTTGAGTGGCTTTCTAGCCTCAAGGTCAATTGGGAGAAATTCTCTCTTTGTAGTATTCATATTCCAACCAATATGGCTTCTAAATTTCGCTGCAAAGTGAAGAACTTGTCTATTTCTTATTTGGGCATGTCGTTAGGGGAAAACCACACTCCATTGCTTTTTGGAATCCTATCGTTGAAAAGTGTCAATAAAAATCGGCCAAATGGAAAAGATTCCATCTTTCTAGAGGAGGAAGATGGACTCTTTGCTCTTCGTTTCTCTCCAACCTTCCATTATACTTCATGTGTCTGTTTATGCTGCCCTCCCATATTTGTCATCACATGGAAAAGCTTCTTCGATTCTTCTTTTGGGAAGGAAATTCGGTGGGCCACTCTCCCCATCTTGTATGATGGGACTTTTGCTCTCAGCTTATGGAAAATGGGGGCCTTGGCATTGGAAATCTTAAATGGCGAAACCTTGCTCTTTTTTGCCGAATGAGGTTGGCGGTTTTCTCAAGAACTTGAGGCCTACTGGCGCCAAGTTATTCTTAGTTTATATGGTTCAGATTTTTTCAACTGGTGCTCCTCCCAATAAATCCCTTGTGAGTTCACGATGTCCTTGGTTCACCATCTACAAAACTTTGAGTTCGGTTCACCATCACTTATCTTTTTCTGTTGTGAATGGAAGAAGGATCTTCTTTTGGAATGATCCTTGGTTGGATGGCAAGGCTCTGAATTCTTCTTTTCTATTATTGTTTAAAGTTGCTTCTCAGCCTAATTGCTCTATTTTTTATGTTTGGACTCTTAGCACTCTGTTTGGAGGATTGGAACAAGAAGAAATCTCAAGGATGACGAAGCTCTTGAGTTTTCTTCTCTATTATTTAATTTGGGACCATTTTCTCCTCAACGCACTAAATATAAATTGCTTTGGAAACTAGACAAATCTGGAGTTTTCTCTGTAAGCTGTTTGGTCAAGTTTTATGGTTCTTCTCACTGAACTCAATGCTCAAGGAGTTATTTGTAGCCCCCTTATGGAAGACCCAATGTCCCAAGAATATTAATGTCATTGCGTGGATTTTGCTTCATGGTCATGTTAATACGACAGATTCTCTTCAAAGGAAAATGCCCTCGCTTGCTTTACAACCATCTATTTGTGTTCTTTGTTGGGAAGCGGTTGAATCTGAGATTCATATCTTCTTTCAGTGCAGATTTTCCATGCCTATTTGGTTTTCTCTGCTTCATTGTTTTGATCTCAGCTGGGTTTTTATGGTTCCTCATGGGATAATTTTCTACAACTTGCTGGTCCATCTTTTTTCAAATCCAAGGCCATCTCCTTTGGTGTAATGCCTTCAAGGCAATTTTCTATGAGCTTTGGTTTGAATGTCATCAGAGAATTTTCGAGAACAAATTTCGCCCTTGGGAGGAATCTTTTGCTACTTCCAAATTGAAGGCCTCTCTTTTGTGTTCTTTATCTAATTCTTTTGCAGGCTATTCACCTTCCTCTATTTATTGTAGCTGGACTGCTTTTCTTTCCCATTCTTAGTTTCTGGTTTTGGTTTTTATTTTCTTATTTTTGCTCTTGTTTGTTTTCTATTTCTTGCATCTCCCTTGGGGAGTTTGCTCTTTTTTTTTTTTTTTTTTTTGCCTTTTCACTCACTTCAATGAAAAGTTATCTCCTTTTTCTAAAAATTTAAGACTCCTTCAAGATCCAATTTCCCATTGGAAGATGGTAGGTCTAGGTCTATTTATATTTTGTAGTCTGAATTTCCATAGTTTTGATATTGACCTTCAATCCTTCTAGGTTCTGGAAACTCGATAGCTTGCTGTGGAATTGATCACTTGAGCTGTCTATGTATCTTGCACCTTCCAGACGAATTTTTTGTGTTCTAAACTGAGGGGCAACCATTCTTGGATATTTTTGAATATCTTGTCTTGGATCTTGATATCTTATTGCTTGGAAACCGGATCTTTCTCGATGGTGTGGATGTGGATTATCTATATTTTCCCGCCTCAGTTGTTCTTGACGATTTGGGTTAGGTAATTGCAGCATTAATTTGCCTAGCCAAATTCTCCACCATTTGATGTACCTCACGTAGGTTACCATTCATTTCATCCATGGATTCTTCCATCAACAACATGCATTGACCCAAGGATCTAGGAGAAAGAGTGGTTCAGCCTGATCCGGCTTGATCTGCGTCCCCACTGGCAGAAGTTGTCGCAGCTTTTTGCCCAGCCATCAAGTCCCTTTTCGTGGGAGCGCCGATACCAATTTGGTGAACTCCAAGAAATAGAAAATATCAAATTCTTTCATTAATTCTTCTTTACAGCCTGGGAAGACTATTTAAATATCATTTTAGTTGCAGCAATATGTTTTCCCATATTACCACAGGGGTAACAACTGAACTACCCACAATAAAACCTTTAAAGCCGTAATAAGCTGTTATAATTAACAGATTTAACTAACCTCTCACAACTCTAACTAAATAGCTGTTGAAAGGCCTTTCATAATACATCATTTTGCTTCCAGAATAAAATCTAGGAACCCCTAATCCACCTTGTGGTAAGCTTTCTCAAAATCTACTCTAATAATAACGCCCTAGATTCAGCTGCTTTTAGAATTGCATCTAGGATATTTCTACATCTTATGAAAGCCATTTGAGATGCATTAACAATGTTGGGGATGATCTTCCATAGTCTTTCAGCAAGCACTTTGGCAATCACTTTGTACAACGGGGACTCTAAGCTGATAGGTCTGAAATCACCACCTTTCTGGCCTGCTTTTCTTCGAAATTAATGCGAAAGGTTGTTGAGGATTTTTGGAATTGACTAGTAACTCTCACCTTCTTAGGGATCAATGTTTTAAAAAGCTCCGTGAGGCGTGCGCCTTGGCCTTAGGCAGTCTTTGCGCCGCACTTCAAAAAAGTGGGACTCGGTTAATAAAGGCCAGATGAGGCACACGCCTCAGTGCTTGGGTGCGTCTGAGCCACTCAAGTCTATTTTTATTTATTTATTTTTTATTTTTATAACTTTTAAGATGAATGTTATTGAAAAGTATTCATTTTTCTCCACAATCTTGAAAAAAAACTCTATTTTCGTAAACTTTTCATCATTCTATTATTTGTTATACTATTTTTCTTCAAATATAAAAAATTTATTTATATAATTCTATTGTGTGTCTCATACAAAAGTGCGTCACAAGCTTTTAACAACACGGTTAGAGATCAAGCATAGGTAGGTTGTATTAGCACATTAGTTAATGAAACCAAACCAGTAGTGGGTGCTTTTGATTAATTTGACTCACAATGAGGATGCTAAAGTTTGGACCCAAACCCGCCGTGGGTGTTTATTGGTTAACTCTGCAACTCTCATTTTATCTAAAAGCTTAATGAGTTAAGCCTTGGCCTAAATAGATGATATTGAAATCCAAAATCCCCAGAAAGTGAGTTTTTCTATGGATTTTACTCCAAGGTAAGCTGATGCTGAACAACTCTGAAAAGCTCTAAAGAAGGATGTCGAGATCAAGCACAGGTTGGTTTCATTAACACATTAGTTAATGAAACCAAACTAGTAGTGGGTGTTTTTGATTAATTTGACTCACCATGAGGATGCTAAGGTGTGGACCCAAACCAGCCGTGGGTGTTTATTGACAAGCTCTGCAACTCTCCTTTTATCTAAAAGCTGGATGAGTTAAGTCTTGGCCTAAATAGATGATATGGAAATCCAAAATCCCCCCGAAAGTGAAGGTTCTTCTATGGATTTTACTCCAAGTTTAGCTAATGCTGAATTCCTGTGAAAAGCTCCAAAGAAGATGCCGAGTTACCATATCTCCCCAACTGGTGTGTTTTATGCAAAGCAAAATCAGGGATCAACTCCCGCATATTTATTCACTGCCCTGTGGCTTTTAATTGCTGGACAAAACTGCGTAGTGTTTTTGGGCTAAGTAGGTGCTTCCCTGAGTCCTACTCTTGTTCTCTCACTCAGTTGCTTTTAGGCCTCAAGTTGAAAGGTCAGTCCAAAACTCTATGGATTAATGCGGTGCTGTCCTCCTTGGCGCTTATGGGGGAGAGAAATCAGAGAGTTTTTGAATGGTCGGAGTCCAATTCAGCTTCTTAATGGGACCTCATCCGTTTCCACACTTCTTTATGGTGCCCTCTTTCATTTTATTATTATTATTATTTTTTTGTAATTATGATTGGTTGCATATCTTTGCCGAGTAGGTGGCCTTTTTGTAACACTTTGGCGTTATGGGGATTTCTTATCCCCCTTATTTTGTGTTTTCCTTTCAATCAATATGTTATCAGTTTCTTATAAAAAAATTCTTGGGATTGACTAGTAATTATTGAATCTTGAAGGGGTACTAATCAAATGGGCAGGTTATTATTATGATGGTACTTAGAAAAATTCTTTGGATCTTGGCATTGAAGGATTAAGGAATAAACTATTCTTACCTTTTTTACCTTTTGTTATTTTTCTGAAGTTGTAAGTGAGGGTCAGTGTAGGTGTTTGTTTATTAAGGATCTATTTGAGTGAGTTGCTGTAGTTTTCCTCTCTTAGCCACATTTTCTACTTGTATATTTTTTAATGAAAGCTTTATTTTCATATCGTGTTATACTTATAGTATCTTTTGTTCCCCTTTCTTTACTGCAGGTGTTTGATTGCTGGTTTGAGAGTGGGTCTATGCCATATGCTTATATTCATTATCCATTTGAAAACATTGAGCTTTTTGAGAAGAACTTTCCTGGGCACTTTGTGGCAGAAGGGCTTGATCAAACTCGTGGATGGTAAGTTTCTTGATTTTTTTTTTGTCTCTTTTGCCATGTCATAATTCCGAAATATGAATGTGGCAAGTTGCATAATTGTTTTTCTGTTGTTTTGAATTGTAAATTATTAGTTGGATTGTATTTAGTGGCAAAAATTTCAAATATATGCATAAGAGTGATATGTTGATATATTTCTTTTTGGAATTGATTGCTTCTTATTCTTTTCTGGTCCGAAAGTTGATTACTTTTATTAATATGGGGAAGTAGTACAACACAAGGACGATGTGAAACAATGACGTTTGATGTTTAAAGATCTAAGATATTAATAGACTGAAAAATATTTAATCCGTAAGGGGCTCCATTCAATGGGTGAGGGAATGAATCTAGTGCCCTGTATTTTTGTATAGAGCAGCTTGTAGAAGTTGAAGAATTCCTTCTCAATCTTGACATCATGGAGGAGGCTATTGTTGTCTGATGAAAGAATCTCAACAATGGTATTTTTTCTCTTTCTAGCCACCACATATCTGTGGAAAATCCTAAATTTTCATCTCCCTCTTGTGCCCATTTAGCTTTGCATCTTTGTTTCCAAATAATCTCTTCATTGGCTGCGATGTCAAGAAGAATATCTTTGATGATGAGTCTTCTAGATTTTAGATTTGGGGATAGAAGTCCATCTTCTTATGTTTTGTCTATGATCTCGAGCTCTGAGATAAGGGTAGCTTTATTGGTTTGTTGTGTGTTGACATTCTGTGAGTTCCATATCTTGAGGGCTTGCTTAAGGCCTTTGAGCTTCATCATGAATCCGTGACCTGGCCAGCCAGCAATGGGTGATTGTTCCACCATAAGATATCTATGAATGAGAGGAAGTTTTGTTGTTGCAGCCAAGCGTTATTGAATCTGAAGGGGGAGGGGCTCCATTTCTGTCTTTTGAGGGTCAATAGAAGTGGGTAGTGGTCAAATGTTGGTGACGATGAGAAAACAATCTATAAGGGAAAGGTTTTTTTTGGGGGGGTGGTCTGTGATCAGACCATGTATAATGGGCATTTGACATGGGAATATCAATGAGCTTGCTTTGGTCAGTGAAGGAGTTGAAATGCGAAGAGATAAGAGTGGGTCTTTTGTTGTTGGAGTTGTCTTTGGACCATCGGATGAGGTTGAGGTTGAAATCACCGGCCACAATCCAACTATCAGTGCATAAGTGTGAGAGATCAAATAATTCCTGTAGGAAATATTCTTTTTGCTCCTCTAATTGAGGATCATAGACCCTTGTGATCCATAAGTTGTAACTGTCAAAAAAAGAACAAAGGATGGTAAGAGATAATGCACCTTTAGTGATGTTGGGGATGGATAAAGTGGGGTCATTCCATTGGAGGAGGATGCCACCAGAGGCACCACTCGCGTCAAGGGTCGACCAACCAATGAATTTGGAGCTCCATAAAGTTTTAATGAAAGCTCTGTCCACCTTTGCGACCTTGGTTTCTTGGAGAATAACCAATGTAGGGTTGTGTTTTGAGATGATATTTTTGATGAGGGCCCTCTTTTTTCATGATCCCAGGCCACACACGTTCCATGATATTACTATCATTCGTTAGCTTTAGACCCATATCTATCATATGAGATAGATGATTGAAGATTTTTAAGCGCTCGGAGGCCTTTACTTTGTTTCATAGAAAGTTTGTTTTTGTTCTTCTTTGATGGGATTGCCATGATGCACAATCCATTTTCCTCAAGCTAAGATGTGATGGAGCCAAGGTGGAGTTGGGGGTTAAGGTAAGGTCGATGAAGCATCTGAGGGGGAGGAAGAGCGAACTCACAAGTCTAGAGGGATGTGAGCGGTATGCTCAGTTACCGACATGTCAAGGAGCATGAGGGAAGGCGTAGGGTAGGGGGAAGGATGGGCTTCAGGAAAGCTATGGGATGGGGAGGAGATGAGGTCGTCGGTGTCGGGTTCAGAAGGTAAGGAGGTGAGGGAGGTGGAAAATTTGTTACGAGGGATAAAGTGGGGTTTATTCGGTAGATCAAGGCATTCTTTGTTTGGGTTAAAAGTCAAAGGGGAGGGATCAAGCAAGGGTGAGAATGGCTGCAGTGTTTTGGGGGGGGGGTGATTTGATTGGGGCGGCAGGTTTAAGGTAGGAGGAGAGGTGTTGATTTGATTGGGTGAAGCAGAGAGTTTGTTAGGCTATGAGATGAAGAGGGTGGAAAAAGAGGGCTCACCAGTCAGTAGGCAGCTGTTCCGTGCAGAGGACGTGATTGGTGCCTGAGATGTTGGGGATAGTGCATCCTTTTCCGCTATTTTCTCATTTCCTTTGTACCTAGCTTGGTTTTCGGGCCTATTAAGGATAGACTTGGTGATGGCTTCATCTTCATGCTCCGGTATCTTTTGTTGGGGGCCATGGACGCCCGCGATATACCCCTAATGGTGGTCGGAGTTGAAAAGTGGATCTATCCATAGAAATTTTCGGTAATAGATGGGGATGGGATGTGGATTCGTGCAGGGATAAACCTAGAGGAGCTTCCTTTGACTTTAATGCATGCAGCCATGAGATCCATTATGTATAGTCTTTTTTGCAACCTCTATAAAGCTGCCGCAAGCATCGCCAAGGAGTTTGAAGGTGTCCATGCTCCATTTGTCTGGGGGAGAGACCTCTTATGGATATCTAGCGTCCGTAGGAGATTGATACCAAGTTAGTGTTGTAGGTTTCTAGGGACCCAGGTTTGTAGACGACCTAGAAGTTGTCAACCTTTTGCAATCCTTTGTATTTGCTGAGGATCTCTGCTTGTTCTTCGTTTTGCCAAGACATGATAGCCTTGTTTGGGTGAAAGGGATTCAAGGAGCAAAAGGTTGTTACATTAGGCTGGAGGGTTCTTAGGAGTTTGTACCAATCATCGTGAAAATTCTTTCACTAGACAATAATGATGGGTTTTGATTTAAATGGCAGGAGGCCAGTATCATCAGTTGTTGGATCATAAATGATGGGGGTTGGTTGGGGTGGTTGAGCTTCATTAATGGACAGTGAAAGCTTTTCCTTGTGGTTACCTCTTTATGAGAGGGTTTGGTGGGTGGGTTTGGAAGAGCTGAGTCTGATTTGTAGAAGGTGGCTAAGGTAATGAAGTCCTTCCATCCCCTTCGCTGGTCTTTGATGGGTATAAGAAGTTTGGTTTGGCCCCCATTACCATCGAGTCTGACCAACTCAGCTATGTGACCCTTTTTGTTCGATAGTTTTCGAACCCAGAAAACATGTTCCCCTCTCTGTTTTCTTTGAAGAACTTTTGGTTGAGTGGATGGTCTAGCGGCAGGTTGAAGCATCCATCTTAGAGTCTTCTATTTGAGGCTGATGGAGAAAGCTGTCACCGAAAGTTTCTGTGATTCTTTGTTTCCTTGTGATTTAGGATTAATGGAGATCGAGAACTCCTCTCTCGATGGTCATCGTTCTGTTTGAGTTCTGTTCTTCCTTGGTTTGTGGTTTTGTCGGAGGGTATTGGGTAGGTTGCTGGTGGTGGGGGCAGAGGGGAGGGTCAAGGAGAGAGGTGGGAGCATTTTCCTTTTTCAAATACCTAACTTTTTGAAGGTTTTTTTCCGTGTACCAGCCAATCACTTGGGGGTCACGTATAGGAAATTTGAACTTGAAGGTGGCAGCATTATGATAACTTATAGTGTCAAAAGCCTAAACACTGGCATTATTTCGAACTCTATCTTTAGCCTTGTCAACAATCCACCTTTCTTCGTGCAAAAAATTAACCTTTTCTTGGTGTACTAGCCAATCACTTGGGTGATTGCTGGTGGTGGGGGCAGAGGGGAGGGTCAAGGAGAGAGGTGGGAGCATTTTCCTTTTTCAAATACCTAACTTTTTGAAGGTTTTTTTCCGTGTACCAGCCAATCACTTGGGGGTCACGTATAGGAAATTTGAACTTGAAGGTGGCAGCATTATGATAACTTATAGTGTCAAAAGCCTAAACACTGGCATTATTTCGAACTCTATCTTTAGCCTTGTCAACAATCCACCTTTCTTCGTGCAAAAAATTAACCTTTTCTTGGTGTACTATACTTCCAACTAGATGCCAGCATACACATTTCTCTGAAGAAGTTTGGCTTCTAAATTTCATTTAGATCAAGGTTAGAAATTTTCGTTGTTAGGATTTTTAGAGGGGGATAGAGGTTCTAAAAGCAGACTGGAGATCATTAGATTTTGATTTAATACTGTTATGTGGACTTTTGTTGAGGTTTTTTGTAATAATTAGGTAGGCATTATTCTTTTGGATTGAAGTCCTTTCTTGTAGTTTGTTGGACTTCCTTTCACTGGTCTTTTTAGACCCTTGTATATTCTTTCATTTTTTTTTTCAATGAAACTCGGTTTCTTATCAGACAAAAGAAATGAAATTTATACTCTTACCTTCCATTTCACACAAGGCAGGTCGGTGAAAGTTGAGAATGCATATATGGTTTCTTAATCTGATAATCTGAGATGTATTATTGGTGGTTCCTTTTTAACTTGATATGGAAGTCAAAGATTCTAATGAAAATTCAGGTAGTTCTTAGGAGACTATTGCTTATGAGAATTAGAAGAAACATCGAGCTAAATTTACGTGGAAAAGTTGGGGGAAATAATGACCAAATCTTTGTATGGTCCCTTTCATGAGGAGTTTTGATAAGGAAAATTTTGCAGCGCCCTTTTTCTCAATTGTAATACTCTTTGGAAGTATGGTGTTCTGAATGGTTTGTAGCTCTAGGTTTTAAAGGAAGCCCACAATCTTTTCTTTAAATATGTTGCTTTCTATTTGGCGGATAGTTTGGAATGTGAGAAATGAGGAAATTTTTAGAAATATAGGGTAGGAAGTGATTGATGCTTGGGATAGAGTATGTCGTTTTGGGTGGAATTTTGCAGGTATCCTTTACCTTTGGTAATGACTCAGGAAAATTTCTATCTGTCTTCTAAGCTCCTTGTGGCCGGGTACATCATTTCTTATAATAGAAAAGGTATCTTTGAGCAATATAATTTGAAGGGTTGGTGCATTTTCTAAAAAGTTTTTATTTGATCAGGTGGAATGTTGTAGATTTAAAATTTTTTGGCTTGATTCCCCTATCTTAGTCAGATTGTTGAGAGCTGGTGGAGCAGTAATGTCCCTTCCAGTTGACCTGGCTTTTTTTTTTCATGGAGAAACTTAAAGGCCTCAAAGGGGTTCTGAAGTCTTGGAACAAGAACATTTTTGGAGTTATTAAGAATAAGAAGGCAAGCATTTTGGAAGCCATTGATGTGTTGGACAATCTAGAGGATTAACGAGCTCTTTCTGCTTTAGATCAGAAGGAAAGATACAGATTGAAAAACGAGTTCACTGTGGTTACCTTCAATGAACAAAGAATGTGGGCTAAAAAACGTACGATTAAATGGCTGCAAGAGGGAGATGAAAATACCAATTTCTTTCATCGATGGGCCTCTTCTCGCATAAGTAGAAACTTCATTTCGTCTTTAGAAAATGAGGAGGGTGTGATGCTTACAATCGAGGAGGATATCGAAAAGGAGATAGTTTCCTATTTCACTGAGCTTTACAACAAAGATGAGAGTATGAGGTTTATTTTTGAGAACGTTGATTGGGTTCCTTTACCGCCCTCTTGGCAGCATCAATTTGAAGCTCCTTTTGAGTAGAATGAAATTTATAGAGCAATTATGGATCTTAGGAATTTGAAGTCGCTTGGTCTAGATGGAATGACTAATGAGTTCTTGATAAAGTTTTGGAACATTTTGAAATAAGTATTCCATGATTTTATTGAGGAAGGAATCATCAACAAATGCACTAATGAAACCTACATTTGCTTGATCCCTAAGAGCTCTAAGGCTACTAAAGTTAGAGATTTTAGACCTATTAGTTTGGTGACCTCCCTTTATAAGGTAGCCTCTAAAGTTCTTGCTAAAAGACTTAAGAAGGTACTGCCCCACATTATTGATGACTCTCAGGCAGCATTTGTTGAAGGGAGGCAGATCTTAGATGCAATTTTAGTAGATTCTAAAGCTGTTGGTTTGTTGAAAAATGACAAAAAAGAAGGCTATTTGCTTAAGTTAGACTGTGAGATGACCTATGTTAAGGTGGATTGGTCTTTCCTTGATGGGGTTCTTGAATTAAAAGGCTTCGGGCCAAGATGGAGAAGGTTAATCCACTGCAAATTTTTCTATGATGATGGATGGGTAGCCTCGTGATAATATTTTAGCCAATAGAGGTCTTAGGTAAGGAGATCTACTTTTGCTTTTTCTCTTTACTATTCTGGGAGACTTTCTTAGCCGTATTGTTGTGGTTCCCTTGGGGAATAATGATATTAAGGTAACCCACCTTCAATATGTTGATGTGTTTGTGTTTTGTTTAGCTTCCTCTTATTTCCTTCAAAATTGGAAAAAGTTGCTTGAGCTATTCTTGCTTGGCTCTGGTTTGTCATTGAACTAGAGCAAGTCAATCTTAGTTGGCATAAATTGTGATGAAGAAGAGTCTTTGAGGTGGGCTGACTTCGTTGGTTTTTGTCTGGATCATCTTCCTTTTTTGTATTTGGGTTTCTCCCTTGGTTGAAATCATCGAGCGGTCCATTTTTGGGATCCTTTGGTGGACAAGATGAGGGGGAAACTTGATAAATGGAGAGGGATTAATCTCTTTAAGGGCAGCAGGCAGACTCTTGCTCAATCGGTGTTGAATAGCTTACGAATATATTTTTTCTCCATTGTTAAAACGTTGAATAAAGTCTTATCTCAAATGGAGAAAATTATTAGAGATTTTGTATGGTGTGGTGGTTTTTTTTATCAACCATTTGGCATTTGGTGCATTGGGAAGTCTCCACCCTTCTGAAGTGTTTTGGTCTAGGAAGCATGAATACTCTATTTTTAGGTCGAGTGTCCATGTTGGACACAGATTCGTCCGGACATGCTTTGGATGAGATCTTTCTAAACTATTAGGATGCGATCTTTTTCGTCAAGTCATAGCCAACTAAATCCTTCTATGTTTTTAAATTCTTCAAATATCGTTAATTGACTTAACTTTGTATATTTTTACTAAAATATAATTTAGGTTAAATACAAATGTACATAAATAATGAAGTATTAAATATATCAATATGTACACATATATTCTATAAAAAAATGTGTCCCAACGTGTCTGTGTCCTACTTTTTTAGAAATTGACGTATCGCTGTGTCCATGTCCTGTTGTATCCGTGTCTGTGCTTCTTAGGTTTTGGTGGTGGTCTGGGGATTGGGTCTCTCAAGCAGAGGAATGAAGCTCTTCTCCTCAAATGGCTTTGGAGGTTTGCACATGAAAAAGACAGAACTTGGAGGAAGGTTATAGCTGCTATCTATGGTGTTGCTGAACATAATTGCCTTCCTAACCCTGTTAAAGGCTCGACTAGAGGAAGAATTTGGCTTGATATTGATAAATTGAGAGAAGATTTTGGGAATTTTTGTTAGATTTGCTGCGTCTAATTGTCAAAGAATCAGGTTCTGGGAAGATACTTGGGTGGATTCTGCTCCTCTCTGGGTTAGTTTTTTTTGACTTATACTTGCTGTCCAACAAAAAAGAGTTGAAGATTGCTGATTGCTGGAATTTTCAAAATTCGTCATGGGACCTTGGTTTTAGGAGGAGGCCGTTTGATAGAGAAGTAGGTTGCTGGGCTGCTTTTACTGATCTGCTGGATTCTATTCAATTGGGTCTTGGGGAGGACGAAGTGGTTTGGTCTCTGGATTTAGGGGTGGTTTTTCCACGAAAACTACTTTCATTCATTTTGTTAAAAACAGATGGACCTTAAGCACCCTTATGGTGAGCTTTATTTGGAGTTCTAAGGTCCCGAAGAATTATTCCTTTGGTCGTTATACTATAGAAGTATTAATATGGTGGAGAAGCTTTCGAGAAAGTTGCCTAATTGAGCTATTTCCCTTCCATTTGCAGCCTGTGCCTCCAAGACCAAGATGTCATCGGTCACATTTTCATGCATTGTCATTTTGCACTTAAGACTTGGTCTTTTATTGAATTCGGTATATAAGCTTTTGTCTCCCCCTCTGGATTGAAGATTGGATTGCTGAAGAGTTTGGAGGTTCTTCTTTGAAGGAAAAAAAGAAAATCCTTTGGAATTGTGCTGCTGGGTCTCTTCTTTGAGCTCTTTGGAAAGAAAGGAACAAAAGCATCTTTGAGAACATTCTTCTAGGTTTTACGTTTTTGTCATTTGGCGCTAACAACCTTTTTTTATAGCTACTGATTGGAAAGCCCTGATTACTTAGTTTTTGAGGCAGGTTTTCTCGACCTACTGCCTTTAGGCTGTGCTTTTTTGTGATAAATACATTTTTCAGTCTCTTATAAAAAAAACAAATCAGTTGGATTGTTGGTTCAAAATCCAGTTCATGGTTTTGCTTTTCCAATTTTCTACAATGAGTTAAGAAACACACAAAGTCTGTCTGTCTCTCACACACACAACATTTGGTTTTATATTCGTGTAACCTTGGGCTTCACGCTTTCTAATATTTTCTTCTTACTGCTGCAGGTTCTATACTCTCATGGTTCTATCTACTGCTTTATTTGGGAAACCTGCATTTAGGAACCTTATTTGTAATGGTCTTGTCCTTGCTGAGGATGGAAAGAAGATGAGTAAGAGGTTGAAAAATTATCCTTCACCAATGGAAATCATAAATGATTATGGAGCTGTAAGTTCTGTATTATATGTGCTATCCACATTAAATTCTTACTTGTCTTGAATTTCTCAGAGTTCACTTTTCATTATTCTGAAGACATTGAAAGCATCAAGATTGTGTGATTGAACTTTCCTTTTGATTAATTGTGCTTATCATTTTATGACGGTTGGTCTGGTTGGTCTGTTTTTTTCGTGCAGGATGCTCTGAGATTATATCTTATTAATTCTCCAGTTGTACGTGCAGAGACTTTACGATTCAAGAAGGAGGGCGTTTTTGGTGTTGTGAGTGTTAACTGATTTTTTATGTTGTACCAAGTTTTCTCGGTGCATCACTTGGGCATCCATGTTTTCATTAACTTTAATGCTACTTCATGGATTGCTTTCCTGAGACCAATTTTCTCCTTTTTTTTTTAATTTCTTTTTCCTTTTTTTAAACTTCTGCTTTATTCTTTTGATTTTTTCACAGGTTAGGGATGTTTTCCTGCCATGGTACAATGCATATAGATTCCTTGTTCAGAATGCCAAGAGACTCGAGATTGAGGGGTTTGCACCATTTTCTCCCTTGGATCAAGCCGCCCTTCAAAAGTCGTTCAATGTGCTTGACCAATGGATAAACTCTGCCACCCAGAGTTTAGTATATTTTGTCCGGAAAGAAATGGATGGCTACCGACTTTACACGGTTAGAAGCGTTCAATTGATATTT
Source organism: Telfairia occidentalis (assembly GCA_026257165.2). NCBI lineage: Eukaryota > Viridiplantae > Streptophyta > Magnoliopsida > Cucurbitales > Cucurbitaceae > Telfairia > Telfairia occidentalis. Next base: position 1,062,212 of record JAOANK020000070.1, on the reverse strand, counting down.
TTGGCTGCTAACTTTTCTTGGATTTTTTTTATTAGCAATATTTGATTAATATGTTCATGATTGGTATAATTGTTAGATTAAAATTGAGGCCTATGCCTCACAATCTCCAGGCTTCGTTTAAAGTTCTGTAGTCAATGGTGTAAATTTCGTTCTTTTTCTTTTTAATTAAAAAATTTAAAACTTGAACTTGCTTTGTTGTTATTTAACACTTCATCATTAATTGAGCTCATAATATTACAGGTAGTTCCATTTCTCTTAAAGTTCCTTGACAACCTTACAAATATTTATGTGAGGTTCAACCGCAAGAGACTAAAAGGCCGTACTGGGGAAGAAGACTGCCGGATAGCTCTATCTACTCTGTACCATGTATGTTACATCTTTTTTCTATATTTAAATATTTATGACTGTATAACTATCCTTTCGGTAGTGTATAAATCAAATGTGGTTTATGATTCACTGTTCTGTTTTTGTGCTAATGGTATATCTGTAAATTAAGTTGAAATTTGTACATGACATGTTAATTGTAGAAAACAAACATCCCATATTCATAACTTTTTGCGCTCCATGTTAGATAAGATGTAGAAGGGCAAGCGACTAATCTCATTTAAGACTTAGATGGACTGAAGCTGCTCACTGGTTGAGAAATTCAATAGATGATATTTTTTAAGGTGAAATGAGAATATATAGACGATGAATCTTGGTTATTTTTCTGTATACAAACAAGTCAAAGATGACAAACTTGAATGATGCAATTGTCCTTCATTTGAGGATACAGTTTGGGTACTGTTAATTTACTTTATAAATAATAAAGTTCGTTCTTTCTTGTATACAGACATATTATGGTTCTAAGATATTTGGTTGACGTGTTTGGCCTATTTAATTACTTTATTGTATTTTTTTTACATTTACTGGAATGTCTTAATTCTTTAGTTCTTATGGGGAGAAGTGTCATTATCTTTCACATGAATATTTTTGTTAATGCTATGTTTTTTGTTTAATCTGAATTAATGTTGAAACATACAATATTTGAATTGAATATTATGTTCTTGTCCTTTTCAACCGTCATTCTGTTATTTCCTTGTTCATTTTGTTTTCTATTTTCTGAACACGCAATATATTGTGCCCTCAGGTCCTTTTGACATCTTGTAAGGTCATGGCTCCATTTACACCGTTTTTTACTGAAGTTTTATATCAAAACTTACGGAAAGTTTCTGATGGGTCAGAGGAAAGTATTCATTATTGCTCTTATCCTCAAGAAGGAGGAAAGGTATTAATTAGTAAATTTATATGCAATATTATTACTAATTGTATTGTTGGAAATTATTTCCTTGGTTCCAAGGTGTAATATTGCCTGTAGTAGTGTATGTCTAGTATATAGACGGTATTGGGTAAGGAAAGGATAGCTTTTTCTGAACGCTTCGATGATCATGAATCCTTTACAATCTTATATTGAAAGGATAGAAGAAGAATTCTCTGAATATTTTTTGTGCAACGGATATTTCTTTGGGAAGTATATTTAGGAAGAAATAGAAAGTGTTTGGAGACATTTTCAGAATTTGAGTTTCTTAAAATTTTTTTGTTTCTTCTATTTGGCGTTTGTCTACTAGTCATCGTAGAATTAGGAAGTTGGGTGATAATTGCTTCTCCACATCCAAAAGTGTGCTTCTCTTGAATGCGCACAACACTAAGTATGAGCATCTTTTCTCTCTATTTCATTTTGTTTTTTGACTTGAAAAAGAAGCAACTCAGAAAAAAAACTATCCTTATTAGCAGGAATATAAAAGGGGTAAATTGCATAACCCACTTCTAAACTATAATTGTTGTTATAGTTGTACCCTCAAACTTTTAATTGTGAAAATTAAATCCTCAAACTTAGACAATTGTAAAAAATTGGGCCCTCAAACTTTTAGTAGTAAAGATTAAACCCCTTATCTTATATACTTGTTAAAATTGAACCTTAAACTTTTTCGTGGTAAATATTAAACCCCGTTGAAGTTACATAATTATAAAAATTGGGTTGTTTGTGTTAAAATTGTTAATTCTTTTTGCTAGTCTCCTTTTTCCTCCCACTTCCATTTTCTTTCTCCATTCTGGCCTGCCATCAGACTCATGCTCCATCGTAATGGTCGCTCCTCTATGAGACCAGTGATCAATGATAAAGCATGAAGATAAATGATTATATGGCTGAATAACTGCAGGCAAAAATACCATTAAGTTTTAACTTTTGAGGAGCCCATTGCACAATATGAAAGAATGAAGACACCCATACAAGAGGCACAAGACCCACCGGAACCAGCGCAACATCTTCAACGACAGACACCTTTTCATCCCTCAAATGGTCATGCACGTACACAACTCTGTGTACCGGCAACGCAAGGCCCAAACTGGCTCCACCACAAGATCCACTCTAAAAACAATCCAACAGAAGATACACGTTCTAACCACCCACACTGGCGACACCAAGCCAGTGAACAATTTACAATTTTAAAACCAACTACTTTTGACACGGTTTATCGGAAATTTCTTTGCAGTACTTGGGCTGCTCAAAACATTCAACTTAGATAGAACCGCTGCTAGAAGGAGAAAGGAGAGGACTAACAGAAACAATTAACAATTTTATTGAAAGGACTCCATTTTTTTATGGATGTTTAAATCTTTATCGTTCAAAGTTTAAGGGTGCAATTGTAACAACTATTATAATCTAGGGGTGGTATGTTCAATTTACCCAATATAAAAATATCATGATTACCAAAGATGGGGGAGAAGGGTACACCAAGAAGACCTCAACAAAGTAATCTCCTTCCATGGTAGATCAATTGAGGCATCTTTGTTATTCGAAGATCATGTGGTTTCTCCTGAACCAACCATCCATAAGAGAGCTTCCACTGCATTAGATTAGTCTCCATCCTAAAGCGATGGCCATGTAGTAGCTGCTCCATAGCAGAAGCACCTTCGGAAGATATCTTCAAAACTTCTGGACAGAAGTATAATAGAAAAAGAAATATATGTTTAGCAGTCCTCCCAACTCATTCCAAGGAATCCATACATTTAAAGAAATAAAGTTGAGTATCTTCCTTTGGAGTCTATCCATTCTATTCAAACCATTAAGAACAAGAGTCCATGAAAGGAACATTTTTCTCCTTTCACATTCTGGACGCCCAGTTCCATGGCTTCATTGATTTGATGAGACAAATAGTGCCGGCTTTTCCTCAAACAAAGAGATTTGGAATGGTACATACTACATACACAAGAATGGTAAAATTTTTCTTATGGGAGCTTAGCGGTGAAGTGCAAGCACCAATGAAGTTGTGAATAGACTCTCATCACGGCCCTACCCCCCTCACGTTGCATTATTTTCATAAACAGTTCAGAAAGTCCAAACAGCTTATGTCTTCCTCCGGTGCCCGTACACTTTCCCCAACATAGGAATGTCAAAGACTTTTTTGGAGGTGTTCTTGCTCGGTCATCCTTTATAAATTGAGTAGACGACTCTTTGGCTACAGCTGAATATAATTTTGTTTATTATTATTTTTTTCGTTTCATTTTAAACAAGAAACACAAACTATTCGTTGATTTATGAAAAGTTTCAAGATACCAGACTCCTATTACAAGTTTAACAAGGCAGGGCTTGCAAAATAAAGACTTATGCACATTATAATCTTGAAAACGATTACTTCTCAATCTCAATCTAGATCCTTCTTATTGAATTTATGATCGGAGAGGAACAATAAAACTTTCAATGAATCAGAAGAGAGGATTGGATTTATGTATTAGCTACTGCCTTCCTCTTGGAATAGAGGATTGGATTGCTGAAGCTTTTGGTGCCTCTTCTTTGAAGCATAAGAAAGAAAGTTTATGGAATTGTGCTGCTAAGGCTCTTCTTTGGGCACTTTGGAAAGAAAGAAACAATAGGACTTTTGAGAACACTCATACTTGTATTGATGATATTTTGTAATTTTGTTCATCATACAACCTCTTGGTGGTGTTCTACCCATAGGAAATTCTTTTGTAATTACAACCTTCTTTGATAGCTACTGATTGGAAAGCTCTTCTTTTATAGGGTTGGGGATGAGCTTCTCGACCCACTGCCTTCTAGGCTGTCTTTTTTTTGTGAATAATACATATTTTGCCTCTTATCCAAAAAAAAAAAAAAGAATCAGAAGAGAGTATAGATTACTTTCTAGTTATGTATGCTTTTAGCAGGCCTCTCATTGAAAAGATACCATTTCATTGATGTGTGAAATGAATACAAGAAGGTAAAAGCCAAAGATTATAAAAAGCTTTCCCAAGATGCGTAAAATGTAGATAGGCTATAATTACATAAAAGACGGGATAATTTACACCATGTGAATGTCAATGAGAAAGCATTGTTTTTTTTTTTATCTCACTAGGGAATGTCAACGAGAAAGCATTGTGTTGCATGATATGGGATGGTGTAATTATCCTGAAGAATCCAAAATTTTCCGATGGGAAGTTTATCACTCAAGGCTAAACACTCCTGATAAGCTGCAAACGAAGCTCCCTTGGCTTGTCTTATCACCAACATACTACCCATCTGCCTAAACAGTTCAGACACACAAGCACACCTTTCTAGCACTTGCAAACAGGCCAACAGATTTTGAAATTTCATCACCCTTGCATTCGGCTAGAATCTTATTCGTCCAGGAAAGCCTTCATCTATCTTGATTTTTGCTCTCATGGGTCATCCTTTCAAAAAGGAGAAAGTTCTTTGGGAAAGTCTCACCAGGGCATTTATGTGGACCACTTGGCTTGAGAGAAACACTCAGATATTCACTAATAAATATCGCTCCCTTGACAACTTTTTGGATTTTACTTTATACATAGCATTCACATGGTGGAAATTATCCCCTCTTTTTTGTAATTATAGCCTATCTACACTTTGTGCATCTTGGGAAAGCTTTTTGTAATCTTTGCCTTATTGATTTCAAACATCAATGAATTGATATCTTTTCTAAAAAAAGTCATTATATTTTTTTTAAAAATACCTGGTTTCAAACACTGTGTTTCTAGTAAAAAATTATATAAAAGAAAATTCTCTCTTTTGGGAACTTAATTTTCAGATTGCCTCTGCAAACTATTACGTTCCGACCAAAGAGTCCTTTCCTATACCCAGTCATTCAAGTTTCTCATCCTGGGCCAACAGCCGTCTTTGGGGAATGCTTCACTCATTACTAACCTCCCTTTTACGGTGAAAAGGAAAATTGTCATCATCTTTAGCCACATTGAGAGTTTAAGAAGAACTGCTAGAATATTTAATGAAGATTTAATATATCATAGTTTCATACTCATGTTTTTGGTTTTAGTCTAATGTCATTTCCTTCCCAATTGATGGTAACTGTTCAAGTAATGGGCTTCATGGATCAAATTAATATTTGAGCCCATGTGTTAGGGGGGAGTTTTAAAGATATGTATAAAAAATGAAAAATATACCATATAATTAGTAAAGGGCTTTGAGAGAATGGTTCAAGTCATGGTGGTTACCTATCTAAGATTTAGTATAGTGATGAGTCTTTTGATGGAGAAACCATGGTTGAAGATTCGTATGCCCATCGTTTGGAAGACTTCATTGACGATGGTTTGAACTCTCTTTACGACATAGATATAGATCAAGTGCTAAGAAATACGGACATGGACGCATGACACGGACACGACACAACATAGCTTTCTAAAAAGGTCGGACACGGACACGTTAGGGACACGTTTTTTTCAGAATATATGGGTATATATTGACATATTTAATACTTCATTATATATGTATATTTGTATTTTAGCTAAATTATACTTTAGTAAAAATATAGAAAGTTAAGTCAATTCACGATATTTGAAGAATTTAAAAATATAAAAGGATTTAGTTGACTATGACTTGAGGAAGAAGATCTCATCCTAATAGTTTAGGAATGATCAACATTAAGAACTTAAAAAGATAGAGTATGTAAGAGAATTTCTATTTATTTTTCTACTTTTTAAGTTTGATTTACATGGGCTAGATTTTAAATTTTCTTCAGAGTGGTGTCCGAGTTGTGTCCAAGCTATGTCCAAGCCGTGTCCAAATATAGAATTTTTTTTTAAAAATATCGGACGTGTTCGGAGCGTGTCCAACACGGACACTAGGCCTAAAATAGAGTGTCCGTGCTTCCTAGATCAAGTGCTTTCGTACGTACCTATTCTCGCTGAAGATTGATCTAGGTAATGTGGTTGCTCCAAAGCTCTTATCCCTATCATCTTAAAGAGCCGGATCTTTCAAATTGCTTTGATCAAGCTGACATTATTCTTATTTCTATCAAACACAATGGCAACTACAACAATTATAATTCCAAAAGGCTTGAAGTTTCCAAATTTGCTGCCATTCTTTGGTTCTTTCGTTTGCTGGTTTTAATTTTTGTGTTTGGTGAGGCTGTCTGATTTTTTTAGGTTTTTGGTTGTTTGAGATGAGTTTTGTTTTTGTTCTTCTTTTGGTTTTTCTGGTTGCTCATGCGTGTTCTTTGGTTTTCATTTGGATCCTTTCTTTTGGGGCTGTGGTTTTAGCCCTTTTATTTGGATTGGTTATTTGTTTTTTTTTCATCCTTTTAGTTTCCTTGAATATCTTGTATCTTTTCATTCTATCAATGAAAATTATTTTTTTGTTATAACAAACAATTCAATTGAATGAAGTGTTACAAAAGAGGATGTGTACTCAATGATTACAAAAAAAATTCTCCAAGTGTCATAAGGGACGATAGACTATAATTACAGTAAGGGAAACCACGTTTACACCAAACGGAAGTATAAAAGAGAGATACTTCCGTGATATCATCTGTGCTTTTTTCTTTTCCTTGGAAGTTACCGGCGTTGTGCTCATTCCATAGAGTCCAAATGAGTGCTCTTTTAATCTTTATTCATAGGACATTTTTTTGGTTGGTAAAGGGATGATCAATGAAATTCATTCTCAGCGTATGATTGAAAAATTATTTGTTGTTGAAGAAAGCATCCTGCAAGTTTTCTTGGCAACCAAAGGTAGTAGAGTCTGACAGTTGTTTTGCAAAGATAGTCGAGGTGCATACAAGCCACTCATAAATATTAAAAAAAATATATATTATGTTGAGCAGTATTTTTTCTTTTTTTTGCCTAGATATCGTGTTGGAAATGAATGTATCTCCCTTAACCTGTAGCCTTAAGGTAATTAAGCATTCTCTTTCAGCACTGGGAAAGAATTCGCATAACTATAAGTCTTCGTAAACCATGCGTAAAAATTGACCCATGTTAGTGACCACCTTGACCCCAAAAGATTCTTGCTTCTTGAAAAACCTCCAAGATGGATTTTAGAGCAATGCCATTTTTCTTTTTTTTTAAAATTGCCAACCTCTCTCATCTTGGTTCAAGGAAGCTATAGTATAGTCGACCTGGAGACGTCTTTGTAAACGACACGTAAAAATAGACCAATGTTTACTAGTGACCACCTTGACCCAAAAAGATTCTTGCTTCTTGAAAAGCCTCCAAGATGGCTTTAAGAACAACACCATTTTTCTCTTTTTCAAATTGCCAACCTCTCTCTTCTTGGCAAAGAAACTATAGTCCATCTGACCAAGTTGGAGCGTCTCTCGTTCTCAGTACCAGCCTGGATAAATATTCTGATTTTTCTCTCAATAAAACGAGCTACCATATCGGAGAGGAAGTCCCTAGGAATTCTAGGGAGTACTGCTGGGTGAGAGCAAGGTGACCACCCCTAGATAAAGTTGGGTTCGTCAACTTTTCTAGCTTGTTTTGAACCATCTCAATATCCAGATTCTAAAACTCAAATTTCAAAGGTTAACTACGTAAAAGCACACCTGAATAGGCGAGACACCAATGACCATAACCTGCCAAATTCATCCACTGGTTGTCTCACAGATCCATCTTCAATGATAATACCTGCCGGCTGCCAGCATCATTTGCATATTAGTTCTCTACACTATCTTCTCAAAATAAAGAAGAATTTCAAAAATCGTTTCTGTAAAATGATAAGATAATCCACAAAGAAAAGGTGATTCACTTTCAGCCTATTTTCTGCATTTCAAGAGCCCCATCTTCAGACCTTCAATCAGAATATTGGGAGGGGAAGGGGGACTATATTTAGTTTTTGATATCAAAGAAGAAGCATTTTCTTTATGAGAAATCCTCGTCCTATTTATATTAAAGTGTATAGATTTTCATCTCTTGTTCATATTTTCACTTTATTTTTTTTAATGAAATTGTCACTTAATGATGCAACATTATGAAACCTATTAAAAAATTGATCAACTTTAAACTCTTCACTCAAAAAAATTATAGACAAAAAAGGTCTTTGAGGCTTTTTCGTAACAATTTTTTTTAAAAAAGAACAATGTTAACAAGAAGCCTACGACCTACCTTGAGCCAGTGTTTTCAAAGCGCAAGGCACACCTCAAGGCGACAAACCTTTTGATCGCCTTAAGGCGAGAGGCGATAAAAAGGCGAGGCACAATGTAATAAATAAATTAAAATAAATATATATAGCATATAGTAAATATACTCACAAAATATCAAAGCCTTAAATACCAAAATACTATATAAGAAATACAACAAAATGTTAAAAACATACCGTGATAAATTGATAATAGAATGTCGTATCAGTTATTAATTATGAAAAATACATCCAAAGCTAAAATCATCATCATCCTCTGCATCTAAATCTAAGGTCTGGTCTAGTAGTCCTTCTTGGTCATTCTCCTCAT
>JAOANK020000070.1:1010842-1026718 GCA_026257165.2 Telfairia occidentalis | reverse complement strand
TGGCCTCTTAGGGTTAGAGATAGGAGTGTTCATCGGTCAGTCGGCATCGGTTTGGGCAAAAATGGACACTGAAAACCGACCTATCAGTTTTAGTCGGTCGGTGGTGGTCAGTTTTAGAAGATTTGTGAAACCGAAAACCAACCTATCAGTTTTAGTCGGTCGGTCGGTTGATTTTGTCAGTTTATTAAGAGAAAAAAAGAAAGAAAAATATAAAATAAAGAAACACCTACCATTTTCTTTAGGGAGTTCACGTTTGGTTGAGGAGGAAAAAATGAGGGAGGAAGAAAAACAAGAGCCTTCATTGAGGTAGAAAAGAAAGAGAGAGGAAAAGGAAGGAGAAAGAAAGGAGGAGAAGAAAAGAAAGAGGAAAGAGAGAAAAAGAGGAGAAAAGAAAGACAAAGAGAGAAAGAGAGAGATGAGCAAAGAAATACTTAAATAATTTTTTTTTTAAAAACGTAATTATTATTAATTTTGAAAAAAAGTGCACCTACACATTGCATTATGCACTGCCTACACCGTGCAGTGTGCAATCGCCTACGGTGTAAGCTTTTTTTTTAAAGGAAATCGGTCGGTTTTGGTTGGTCGGCTCGATTTTTCGAAATACGTTGATCACCCCAAGTTAGAAAGAAGAATCAATAGAGAGGGAGAAGGGGAAGAAGACATCGCCACAAACCGCCATCGTTACCGCTTAGAGTTTGGGGAGAAGACTCTACTGTTGCCGTGTAGTCGTTGTGGCATGCTTGGCCGTTCGCGAGAACCGTTGGCGATCTCCATCCAAGCAGTGAAGCATGTGACATAAGAGCTATTTGAACTTCAGGTTGTATTGCTCTAATATTTGTGTTTTGGGGCGTTTTCTTTCTCCTTGTTTGCTCAGTCTCCCATTTTCCTATTGAATATATGTATATTATTGAAGAAGTTTGTTGTTCTTGATTATTAGACTTACAAGAATTTGATTATTTGTAATCTTTCTCTATGTACATATGTATATTGTGTTCTGATTTATTAGATATCTTAATAATATTGACCAAGTAAGGAGATTTATTTTTCTTACAAGTGGAGTAGGTTTTTGGACCAAATCACTATAAATGCGTGAGTCGATTCTTGCTTTCTCTTACTCTTTGTACAATTTCTGACTCATTGTTGATTGCTGAAAATTATTCTAAATTAAAGATTAAGTGCTGAAATTTAATTCGGACCATTGTTGATTGTTGTAATTGGTCAAAACTAATGCTATAAATATTTAGGAACAATTAAAATAACACATTCCCAACAATCCTCTCCTAGATCAAAGGACTATTGAGCCTCCCCAAGCATAGTATCAAAAGTATTGGGCGCCAAAGAGGAACGAGAGCCAAACGACAAAACGACCTTTTGGACCAAATTACTCCTCTTTCTCTCCTTTCTTTTCATGTTTATTTTTAATTGTTATGCGACTTCTAACTTAGTTATGTTTTAGGTCTCTTTTCTTGGACAACCATGCAGTATGAACTGTTTTGTTTATTTTATATTTCTAATTAATGAAATTATTTCATTTTGTTGAGCTATTCATTCTAATATTAATTAATGATTGTAATTTTTTTTATCACTGATTACGTAATTGTGGATTCAATTTGAGATCGAAAGATGAAAAATTGAATTAACCCTTAAATATTGTTTAGTCGTAGGGTCACATTTGTGAGACTAAGATATTACAAATTCTTGACACAATTTTCCAAGGGGTTTATTTCCATTTCTTATTTAATGGAATAATATATCATTTTCAAAAGCACATATAGAATCGATTTTGGTTTATATAAAGATTAAATTAGTTTTAAAATAAACAGAAAATACTTATAGATAATAAAAAAAAAGTAAAAAATATGGCATAATCTTCTCTACTATGATTAATCTTAGCTCGAAGAAAATAAGTGTGTTGTCTATTGATATATGATCAAACACTTTCTTAAAATGTCCATTCGAGCATAGTTGAAGACATGTACTACCATCGACATCGACCCCCCACCCGCACAAATGTTGAACTCAAAAAAAAAAAACACTTTCTTAAAATAACAAAGAGAGAAGAAATAAATTCTACTTTCTAGCTTCTGCCCTTGTTTGCTAATCCTATAAATTGGAGAGCTCATTGTTTTATTTTTTTTTAGTAAATAGCATCAAAGAAATACATTTTCATTCTGATTTATTGTATTTTGATTCGTTTTCATTCCAATTCATGGTAAATAGATGTCAACATAAATATAGCTCAATTGGTTAATACATACTTCCCGACCACAAGGTCATGAGTTCAAATTTCAACCCCTATGTATTGTACGAAATAAATAAATAAATGGTAGTAAGTAGATTGGGCTTTAATCATTTGATAATTAATGAGTAACATTGCACTACCAAGCCAAACATAACTCAATTGGTTAAGACATCTTTCTCTGACCAAAAAGATCGTGGGTTTGAATTCACACCTCCACATGTTGTTGAACTCAAAAAAAAAAAAAAAGCATTGCACTCAACCTCAACTATATATCATAGGTCCTTGAATCACCTTATCTATATTATATAGTTATGATGATAAATTTTCTCTCCCCATTTTACCCTTCTTTTTTTTTAATTTCATTTTAAAGAGAGAAAGATAGAAAGGAGAAAATAGTCATCCTTATATATTTAATGAGTATTAGATTAATAATTAAAAATTAGAATTAATGAATAATAATCAATATTCTTAAAGGCCTTTAAAATTCTAAATTCGTGAGTTTTTTAGCCATGAAAATGTAAGAGAAGAGAGAGAGATTTAAAATCTTGGGTAATGAGGAGAAACTTTCTCTCCCCATTTTACCCTTTTTTGTAATCTATACTATATATAAATGGGGCTATGGGGAGAAATTTTCTCTCCCCATTTTATCCTTCTTTTTTTTTTTTTTTTTAAAGAGAGAAAGATAGGAAGGAGAAAATAGTCATTCTTATATGTTTAATGAATATTAGATTAATTATTAAAAATAAAAAAAATAGAATTGATGAATAATAATCAATATTCTTAAAGGCCTTTAAAATTTTGAGTTTTTTAGCCATAAAAATATAAGAGAAGACAGAGAGATTAAAATCTAGGGTTATGAGTAGAAACTTTCTCTCCCCATTTTACCCTTTTTTTTGTAATCTATACTATATATAAATGATGCTATGAGGAGAAATTTTCTCTCCCCATTTTACCCTTCTTTTTTTTAATTTCTTTTTAAAGAGAGAAAGATAAGAATGAGAAAATAGTCATTCTTATATGTTTAATGAGTATTAGATTAATTAGTAAAAATAAAAAATAGAATTGATGAATAATAATCAATATTCTTAAAGGCCTTTAAAATTCTAAATTCGTGAATTTTTTAGCCATGAAAATGTAAGAGAAGAGAGAGAGATTTAAAATCTAGGGCTGTGAGAAGAAACTTTCTTTCCCCATTTTACCCTTCCTTTTTTTTAATCTCTTTTTAAATAGAGAATGATATGAAGGAGAAAATAGTCATTCTTATATGCTTAATGAGTATTAGATTAAAAATTAAAAATTAGAATTAATAAATAATAATCAATATTCTTAAAGGCCTTTAAAATTCTAAATTCGTGAGTTTTTAAAGCTATGAAAATGCAAGAGCAGAGAGAGAGAATTAAAATCTAGGGCTATGAAGAGAAACTCTCTCCTCATTTTACCCTTTTTTTTTGTAATTTCTTTTTAAATAAAGAAAGATAGGAAGAAGAAAATCGACATTCTTATGTTTAATGAGTATTAGATTAATAATTAAAAATAAAAAAAATAGAATTAATGAATAATAATCAATATTCTTTAAAGACCTTTAAAATTTTAAATTCATGAGTTTTTTTACCCATGAAAATGCAAGAGAAGATAGAGATTTGAAATCTATATATTTTTTAGTATAACTTATTTAAATTTAAATTTTATATCTATATATCTATATAAAAGTGTAGATGTGAAAGAAACATTTTTTGAACAAAATTATCCTTAATATAATTTCTAACTTGTTTTTATTAAATTCAAATACACCCCCTACATAAGTACTTATAATTTGTTATTTTTATTTTTTTTTACAATTGTTTCTTTGTTTACTATCATTCCATTAAAATGTAAATTAAGTAAAATGAACATTTAACACTCTTTTACCTTTTCATGAGTTTAGGAAAAGTTAAGAATGTTAAAAGTTGTATACGTTTATTTCTATAAATTAATTTTAAATTTTATGGATCTATCTTTAATTGTATTTTAATGATGAAAATTCAAAATTTATGTAAATTTTTATCTCCTACAATTATATAAAGAGCACTCTTCAAAACAATTTTACAAACATTTGAGTATTCTCTCTTCTTCTTAAAGTTTGTTTTTCTTCCTTTTTTTTTTAAAAAAATATAATATTATTCATTGTTATGTTTAATATCAATTATATTTAATCTTTAAAAATGGTAAACATAGAGAATCTTTGTTGTTGTCCAACTCTACTTTTGTTTAGAGGACATTTTTTTTTTCCCTCTCAAAAGTAAACACAAAAAATATTAGTACTTTCTTTAGGATGAAAATAAAATGTTATTTGTGAGGATAGATGAAAATTTTCTTACCCATCCATAGTTATAGAAGAATAAACAATATATTTCAAGTGCATTTATTTTAAAATTAATTAATCTTTCAAAAGCCAAAACAAAAAGTAAAATAAAATAAATGATCCATTATATTATATACATATCATTCCCTATAATGGTTTCTTGAATAAAAACTAAATGAAATAAAGTAAAAATATTAATAATTTTTTGAAATATTTTGTTCATTTACTATTATTTGGTAAATTCATCATTTTAATGCAATTTTTTTTAATATATATTATATTTTATATAATACATTAAATTAATTTATTTTCTTCTATTATCTCACTTCCAGAAATAATTTTTTGTTACAAAATTTATAAAAACATATTTTATATTCATATTTAAAATTTATAGATTTCATACTTAATATTAATATATCACCTCGCACTACTACATGTAATAAAATTATATGTAACATCTTGTTTTGACATAGATGTTTTAGGAAAATTTAATCAAATCATGGGATTATAATGAAAATTTTTAAATCATACGGATGAAATTAAAATCATGTTAAATTTTTAAAGACTAAAAATGATAAGTTCACACACTATTTTTAAATTTTGGTAGGGAAAATCAAAAATAATTTTAAGAAGTTAAAAATCAAATATAAATAGAAAAACTTAAAAAAGAGAAAAGGGTTGAAATTTAAACTTTAAATCAAGGCGAGTTCACTACAGGTTTCATGCAGAGATAAGATAACACAACTTCATCGAACTCAGAATCGATTCCCTCACAGCCATTGAATTCACGAAGCCCTATCAGCGTTTCGATCCGAAGTTCTTCATTCGCCGCCAATTCCTTCTCCAGAAAATCTCCATCCACGGTGAGTAATTTCTCGTTGGAACGTTTTCCGGCGGAGTTTTTGGTTGCTCTGTTGAACCTCGAAGGAACAGAGTTTCGATCGGAAGCCCTCACGGCCATCGAATTCACGAAGCCCTATTAGCGTTTCGTTGGAACGTTTTCCGGCCCTTTTTCACCCTCCAACCTTCACACGTGGACTTTGTTACCCCAATCACACCCTTCTACCGAAAATACCCTCAATTATTCCCTTTAATTACCGAAGTGGCACCTCCTCATCAACAGGGTCAACAAAAACTGGAGACATCTGGTAAATTCGAAAATAGCGAGAAGTTGAAGGGGTACTGTGGACACTTTCTCCATTTGGAGTGCAGGTCTGAATCGAAGCTTCTCTGTTCAGCTGCGAAAGTTTCTTTCTTGACGTTGTATTCTCTTTTGACTTTGATTGGAAACCGATATCTTTTTCTGTGAAATTGCTGAGTTTCCTCATGTCTATTCACATCTCTGACTATAATACGCTTCTGGGTCCTCGATCGCCTCATAATTTCCCGGGATTTCTTCTTCGCCATTGTAATTAGCTCCGTGGGTGAGTAGCTTTCTTTGCTTTAATGGGGTTCTTTTTTTTTTTCTATCTGATTTGCTGGATTGCGTGCTTTACTCATTTGGAGATTTGGGTTTGATTGTTTTTTTCGTTCTTCTGATATTGAGGAGCTGCAATTTTGTTTTCTCGGTCTTGGTTTCTTGGAATTTGGTTGAGTAATCGAACTGTTTAGATCAATTTTCTTGGCTCTTAATTGTTTCTATGTTTGATTGCTCTTGAAGAGCAAGGGTTTCAGGATGGATTTTCAAGATACAGAGATTGAATTTCTAGTTTGAGTATTTTTGGGAAACTTCTCTTTTTGCTGTGTCTGTATCCATATGATATAAGGTGGTGGGTCTGATATTGTCCTTCCCTTTTTAGATCTCCAAACGTCTATGTTTACATGAAATTGGACTTTGGGTTTGCAGTGTTAATGGATCAACTCTTGTTTCCCTCGCCTTAATTTTTTCCAAAAGCAAAATGTTTGGTCGTCTTTTTGCGTTTAAGGTTGGTGACTTGGTGTCTACCCTTTCCAGGAAGATCATATGTCAATTAACTGCCATTTTACTGTATTAGTTTTGAGAATGTTTTATTTTCATTTTATAATTTCAATTTTAAACCTTTGGATTGAAGATATGGGGCAGTACTCACTGTACGATTTCAAATGATGGTACAACTTCTTGGTGTTCAAAGAATACGATTATTTCAAATGTGTTTGGTGACTTGTGTCTTGTGTGTGTATATGTATTACAAATTTTGTCAATACAATTGAGCGTTGGAGCAAGCAAGTAAAAGTTAGAGTTAAGGATGAAAAATAGTCTATGTCACTAGTAGAAGTTTTTCTTGATTTTGATCTCTTTTTTAAGTTATTTTTGTCTTGCCATTAATTTATTGATGTTAATAAGCTTCCCCACTGTTGATTATTTGGATCATCGGTCTCCTCAAGTGGGATGAGAACATAGCAAGATCTCATCAAGAAAGATTTCTTGTACGTATATACTTGATTTCTCAGGAGATGTGCTTCAATTCCATTTTATGGTAGCTAGATGATTTTAAAGTTGGTTCTTTTTTTTTCCTTTTTTTTCGTAGAAAACAGTTTACTCATCATATAACACAGAAGTTTATTTGTATGAACCTCAATAAGGTGCCTCTTATGTGTCTCCATTGAGCTTTCTTCTTTCTTGCAAATGGTTGCTTTGGCTTGTGTGACCGAATGATCGGTCAAGCACAAAGTTGTCATTCTTGACTTTGATAAGAAAGGTAGAAATCTTGGTGTATGCCAAACCCTTTTTAGCCTAAAAGAGCTTTGTTTGATTGTAACATCACAGAGAAGGCCCTCTACTCAAACAAAGGATGGTATGCCCTAGGAAACCTCACTATTAAATTTGAGAAGTATAATAGTAGTTTTCATCGCCATTTAATAGAAGAAATTGACTTTTGCAAGCCCTTCTCATAGTCAACCTCGGCTTTTCTTGGATCCAAGATGGAATGACCTCCCAAAATTGGTTTCCATCAACATCAAGCGTGCTGCTGACTTGTCTTATTGGATTGGATCTCAGTTGTCTATGGTCCTCCCTCCTACCATGGAAGAAATCTTTTTTGAGACAAGCTTGAAACTTTTGGGGTGATTTTAGTGTTACTAGATGGACTTGAAAAGACCTTCTGATAGTAGAATTGACCACCATATGCTTATATTCAATAAACTGATTCATGACCTTTCCTTCATTGACATCCCCATGTTAAATGGAAGTTTCGTTTGGTCAGAGATAGGGATCAACTGGTCTTCTCCCTAATTGTCTAAAGATTTTTGTAACTATGATATTTTGGTGGTGGTTGTTGATTGGCATCCTTTTCTTTTTTTCTTTTTTCTTTTTTTTTTTTGTTAATCCCTTTGGTTTGTTTGAGAAATTCCTCATCTCCCCTGTCGTAATAAAATTTTGTTGCCGATAAAAAAAATGAACTCCATTTAGGTGTTTGTAATGAGGTTTCTAGTTTGGGTGAGAATAGTATCCTTGATGAGTATTTAAACCACTGCTCGTTTATAAATTGACCTTTCAATGATGCAGGTATCTTTTAATTCATTAAGGTATAATGAGAGCACCATCATTACTTGCTCAGTGCTTGCCTGGCTTGGTGCCCCAAGATAAAGGAAGCCACAGCAGTCCCTCCATTTCAGAGAGAGATGTCCATCTCCCCTCACCAGCTGTTGAGATTCTCCCTTCAAAGGCAATTAATTTTTACTTGTCTCCTGTTGTATCAAAAAACCCCTCATAATTATGGAAAACAAATTTAGTAAAAAAAGACAATAATATCTAAGTTGTTTGAATTAACCTTTCCGTCGGTTTGTCCATTTTACCTGTTTTAGAGAATATCAAGGCAGTTATAATGTGTTGTAGATAGGTCTTAACGCTTCCTTCTCTTTTTATCAGACGGCTCATCCATACAAATATGCAGGGGAGAATGTAGATTTGCAAGGTCTCAATGTTTTTAAGGTCCTTCTTTCATCTATTAGTTCCTTTTTCCCTTTCTTTTTCCGTCGAGGGAGAGAGATCCTCCGACACCAAAAGTTATGTAATTATTCTACATTTGTTGCCAAATCTATCCCCGTGAAACTTGGTTTGCATGCAACCAATTTTTTAATAAGAATTTTACTTTTCCTGGATGAGATAATTGGGAATAAAAAATAATGGAATCTTATTGGCAATTCTTAAGGTAAAACCCGACAGTTCTTCACTTTTGCTAATTGGGGTCTTTCTCTCCAGGGTAGAGTTAGCGTTGCTGATATAATTGGCTTCAATGGCTCTGAGTCTATATCTTCAAAACCTGAAGGTACATTTATGCATTCTACACTCATAACTACCTCAAATCTAATTTTTCTTTTAAAAAACTTTTTTAGAAACAAGGGTTACCATAACTTATAAATGTGTTTTTAAGATTGAAGCATCCTTGTTTTGTAGGTCATCTGAAATCTTGGGACAGTTCCATTGATCTTGTTAGTGTTCTTAAGCATGAGATTCGTGATGGACAACTTAGCTTTAGAGGCAAAAGAGTGCTTGAGGTAATAATCCATCAAAGTAACTTTTAACCTGAGGTATAATAATTTCACATTTTTCAGAGGGCATGACATTTGTACATTGCATTTTTCCTTAGATTGTTGATGAGTTGTTATTCTCTTCCATTCCGAAGCATGTATATTGTGCATGATTAATAGATTTCAAAACATGTTATGTCTTGTGTAAATAATTGTTTCTTCTTTTCTAAAGCTTGGATTCCTTATTTACTTGCCTGAATTTTATGAGAATGAAAATTTATTTTCAAGTGTATCAAGGTGAGGGCCCAAAGGGGCAAGGCAGGCACCATATAGTACATTTCTGATCAGTTCTAGTGCTGACTTAAATAATTGTGTTTCGTGTCTTCTTGTCATCTCATTCAAGGAAGAATGACCAAGGCATTCTTTCTGCTGAATGTTGGATGCTTTCCTCTCTCTTTTTGTATGTATGGTGCTTTTTCCTGAACTCCATTGGCCAAAGCACATTGTTTGTATTATTATTTTATGATAAAGAGAACATGTTTGCCCCTTATTTTATGCTATGTTGAGGTCCAGAGCCTCGGAGGTGCTCTATTCCACTCAAAACACATAAATAACATATTGGTTTTAGGAAGTTGGAAACAAATCTTATTTAGTCTATTAACTCAAAATTTCAGACTTAGCCATGATTTAGTCCACATGTTTTTATGAATATGTCTCCTAGATGCAAATACTAGTATACACATTATGATTTTTAAGCTAACCTCTTTAGTTGGTATTTTTCAGCTGGGTTGTAGCTATGGACTTCCTGGGGTTTTTGCTTGCCTCAAGGTACCTTTAACCATCTTTAATGCATCTCTATCCATCCGTACATTCTTTAACAGTATGCACCGAGTTTGTTACTGGTTAAATACGTTACTGCTTCTCATTTTGGTAGCTTTTCTGTTCCACTTATTTTCTTACCATTGTGTGATGCTTTTTAACTGCAATTTCATTTAAGCTGCACAAAAAAGTGTTTATTGAAATGTACAGAAGTGTGTAGTTATTACAAGTTACTCTAACTAGATAAAGGTAGAGTTCATGTTTTTCAAATGTAGAGTTTGAATTGATTGACAATATTTAAATAATCACTGTTATACATTCATTATTATTTTATTTATTTTAAAACTAAAAGATATAGTTTGGGATGCATGCTCCTCGGGTGCAAGTTTGGTTGATCGAAGCAGTGTCGGATAATTTGTTAGAAGTTATAAATTTTATGATTTTTGTTGTGATATATTGACACTAGTTGTTATTTGTTTTAAGATGTTCAATCAATCTTATAGTGTACTTTTTCGAGTTTGAAACAAGAAATATTTGTACGTCAAAAAATTTGTTCTCTCAATAGAGAAGTTTATTGATAGCCTCTTAACTTTTGTATTCCGGCAAATGGGTACTTCATAAGACATGAATGGTTAGAAGGGTTAGGACATAACCAAACCGATAACTAACATGGGTGGGCCTAATAGTCAGAGGCAAGTTAAAAAGCACGAAACTTTAAGATTATAGGTTTTCGCAACTAAACATTATAGGATTGGATCGTTGTCTTGTGTTAGTTGAAATGTGCATTAATTGACTACGGTGACTCTTAAGGGTATATCTAAATGAAAAATCTAAAAGTTTGTGTCTGTTTACATGATCTGCTGAGAAATTAAAAAAAGAAAGAAATGGAGATTCATGTTGCATGTTGTCATATCGTAGTATTGGAGATTGTGCATAGAGGAGCTTAACTAGTAGCTTTTAAGCATTTGATTGCTGAGGCCATAAATTTATCAATTGGGAGTGAAATTTTGTTGGTTTAGAAGGTAGTGGCAGTTGAAGCCTGTTTGATGTATAATTTATACATAGAAGTGGTATCATGGCTGTACATTTTTACTTTAGATGATCCGTGCTAATTCCTCAGTTTTCAATCTTCCTACAGGGAGCGAGCATAGTGCACTTTCAAGACCTCAGTGCAGAAACTGTTAGATGCACAACCATACCGAACGTCCTCGCCAATCTGGAACAAGCTCGGGACCGGCAGAGCAGACAGCCAGAGAGTCCCTTAACTCCGTCCCGACACACTTTGACCCCATCAATACATTTTTATGCTGGTGACTGGGAAGAGCTCCCAACGGTCTTATCTGTTATTAGAAGTGAAGGATTTGAAGTACCTACGGGAATGAGCTTGAGCTTCTCTGAAGAAGATTTTATGGATGGTTGCAGCAGTCAAGATGGCAGCATCATCGGCCATGAATCTTCCTCAAGGAGGTCGAGGAAACTATCGGGAAGTCGAGCGTGGGAGAGGGCTAGTGAGACCGATCAAGGAGAAGGTGGATACGATGTCATTTTAATGGCAGAAATCCCATATTCGCTTAACTCTTTGAAGAAGCTATACGCACTCATAAAAAAGGTAACTCTCAAGTGACTTTTGTACTTTGTCTGGAAGAGTAAGATAATATCTAATGCCTTCGAAAACTCGTCTCTTTTGTTGAAAATTAGTGTGTGAGGCCTCCATATGGAGTGTTATACTTGGCCACAAAGAAGAATTACGTTGGTTTCAACAGTGGAGCGAGACATTTGAGGAGTCTGGTCGATGAGGAAGGCGTTTTTGGAGCTCACTTGGTGAAGGAGATGACCGACCGAGACATTTGGAAGTTCTTTCTCAAGTGAGAGAATGGAAAAACAGTAGAAGCTCTTGAAGAAAAACCATGCAGTAAAGTCCATGTTGAGGGAGGTGCCTTTGATTACAACACAATCAAGTTTTATGTAATATTTATCACAAGCCTATGTTTTCAATGGAGTTGCCTAAGTTAGAATGGGAGTGGCTAGTCATGGAAGCATTTATGTTGCTTCTTTGATTGTATAATCTGTTTTTTCTTCTTTAATTTCTGGTCAATTTTGCGAGGATTTCTCCTTGCTGTTACTGTAAATTACACATTGAGTAAATCAAAAGTTGAATGCCCATTCTTCTCTAATGGGGATAGTTTTGTTTTGATTTTGTTAGAACTACAGCTATTTATCACCTTTTTCTTCTCATTATACTAAAATAAATTAATTAATAAAATAATTAGAGGAGTAGCTAAATTCTAACTTATGGGGTAAAAAACTAAACCTCTCCTCCAGTGGACTCTACCAAATCCAAACCCTCATCTTTCTTTCCTTCATTTCTCCTTTTTTTCTCCTCTCTTTTTCTACATTTTCTAATTTCAATTATTATTTAAAAAATTAATTTTTAAAAAAATATATAAAAACAAAAATTTTGAGCATATGAAATTTTCAAATAATAATTTTAGTTTTTATTTAAAAAATTATAAATCATATAAAAATAAATTGGATACAATTTATGGTTCAAATTGATATTTTAATATAAACTAAAAAATTACTATTATAATATAAATTATAATACGTTACAATTTTTTTTAGTTAAAAAAATATTATATTCCTATAAAACAATAAATATTTTGGTTTATATTATTTAAATTTTACTTTAATTCTATTTTATATTGATTTTAAGTTTTATTTTTTAGTACTTTCTAGTAAATTTTAGACCATTTGTAAAATAAGCTCATCAAATTTCTAAACTAATTTTGGTTCAAAATTATTAATTAATATTTTGAGAACATTTTTAATTTAATATGCTTTATTTTAATTACATAACTTAAGAATATCAAATTCAAAGTGGATA
The DNA here is from genome assembly GCA_026257165.2 of Telfairia occidentalis. Lineage (NCBI taxonomy): Eukaryota > Viridiplantae > Streptophyta > Magnoliopsida > Cucurbitales > Cucurbitaceae > Telfairia > Telfairia occidentalis. The sequence continues at coordinate 1,013,983 of JAOANK020000070.1, read as the reverse complement.
GATTTAATGCCTCCTATAAAATTGTCTAAAAATTTTAACTACATTATATCAAGGTTGAAGAGTTTATTAAAAAAAAGAAAAAAAAAATAGCTAAAAACAAAATAAGATTACCCAAACCCAAGCTACACAAACCTACACCCCAAACACAGGCTAACCAAACTTAGGCTTCATAAATTTCCAAATTTACCTCTCGCACTACACAAACCATGCTACACAAGAATGAACCTGTTGGCCAAACTCCTTTTGTGGGACGTGTTTATGACTATCACAAATACATTAAAATTATTTATATAGAAATTGTATTGGTAGGCTAGTTTTGGAACCTCATTTTCACAAAAGTTGATATATATATATATATATTTATTTATTTATATAATTACATAATTTTCTAGATTTTTTACTGATTGTTTCTTTATCAAACTATCCTTATTTATTATATTATTGATTTAAATAAGATATTTTTTATTCAGTTTAAATCTCCTCATTTGTTGCACTATTTTATTCCATCATTAATCGAATTGATTTCTAACTTGATAATTTTATGATGTTTTAATATTAATTAATTATAATTAGATTCTTAAAACTTTCCTTAAACTTTGCAATCTTTTATTCAAAGCTGTTGTTTCTTCCCCAATGTTGTTTTCAATCGTTGAATCTTCATCTGCAATTTCTATCCACGGAAGTTATTTTGTTGTTGTTCACATTTCCATTATCGTTCGTCTTCATCTTGTCGTTTAAATCGTTGAATCTCATTCCCTTAAAAATTGGCAACTCTCAATAACTTCAAGTAAATCCGCTGAAACGGTAAAAAATCTCCCATCGTCTTCATCTTGCTGTTGTTCACATTTCTTTTTACATTGTTGTGGTCACCTGCAACAAATTGCACTAAATTCTAAGTCTTCTATCTTCAATAAATTTCAACATTCAATGTGGTTTTAATTGTTCACCATTATTTTTCATATTTCAACCATTTGAAGCTTTATGGGTATGTTTATTTGAGTTGTATTTTATAATTTTACCTACTGTTTTTTTCCCTTTTAAGTTTATATAAATTCTCATTAGATGAATCATGTATTGACTACATAAGTGACAATATATTTATGTATTGGTTTGAATATTAATTATGCTTACGCCTCTGTCAGTCACTCTATTGTTTGTATACTAGTTTTTTTTTTCTTTAAGTTTATATAATATATTCCTAGTATATTCTTATTGTTTATACTACTACACATTGAGATTTATAATGTTCATTCAAACTGTGTATGATTTTTTCATACCAAGACGGACCACATAAATATAGAATGTAAAATTAGTATGATTTAGGACATATAACCCATCTTACAATAATGCATTCGAATGGTGTAGTATTTTTATATCTATCAACAAACATTCAAACGTTGTATGATTATTTTCATACCAATGAATTTTAGCTAGAATTCAACAAACATGGAACATTCCAACGTTATATGTTTTTTTCATACCTAGACAGACACAAAAATTTATAATGCACAATCAATAGGATTTAGAACATATTACCCTTGCCTATAGTTTATTTAAAGTCATTGTATAAGTTTTTCATACATACTAATAATAATTCATTCAAACGCACTGTGTAAATTAACTGGCTAATTAATTCCCCAAATAATTAAGTTTTTTATATTTTGTTTTAACCTTATATAATTTATATGATTTTCTGCACATTAATTTCGTTAAGTATTGAACATAAATGTATAATATATACCGAGTATGTATACATTAGGTATAAGAACAAACTTCACAAAAAAAAAAAAAAAAAAAAAAATAGCAATTATTAAATGTAAATAACGTCAATATGCCTATCCACTAAACCAAAATCATATTAGAATCAATTGACAACTATAAATCCCTATATGAGAAATTCAATAACTTCATTAAGTTTTCAATGTTTAATGAATTTAACATTTAAGTCAATATTTTGTGTAATAATAAAATAATATATTTTTTAATATGAAATCTATAATAAATGAATCTAATAATTATAAATGTATTATTGTAAAATATGAAAATATGAAGGTAATTTAAATGAGATAATATTAAATGATTGTATAATAAATATGAAAAGACTATTAAATTAAGACAAATTGGTAACAAAAAAATTTTGAAATTTGAAACAACACGTGTGAAATTTTTACTAAATATGAATATTTGTGAAAACTAAAATCTAAAATAGATTATTAAATGAAAACTAAGCAATACGCTGCCTTTAAAATTGATGAACAAAATCATTACGAACGGTAATACACTATGACCATCAACTGCAATTTTAGTTAAGATAAGAGCAAATTTATTTATTTATTTTTTTGAAACTAAGATGAGAGCAAATTTAGAATCTACACTAAAATCGTAATCGAAAAATGAGATAAAAAGAAAATGAATTAACCAAAATGACGAATATTTAAAAAATATAGAAATTAAAACAGAAAAATTAAAATTACATTAATCCAACACAGTATTTAAAATGGAGATGTTTAAATTTACAAACTTGCTCAACCAATGAAAATCAATAAATCAATAGCCTCTTTCGATTTGAATTGAAATACTAAAGAAGGAATCGAGCCCAATTACGCATTTTGATCAGCCAATCTGAATCTGGAGCTAAAATTTTTGGAATTTGGAGTCTGGACCTTTATTAAATTGGATTGTTCTACCGATTCCTATGTTTCTTACTTGTCCTAATCGAACTCGGGTGCTTTCGATTGCATTTGCACGACGAATCACATGCAACGCCATGTCCAAACCAAGTTCGACTTCGTTGCCAACAAGCTCCAACAAGCTCCCTCCAGAATCAGGTCCCTTGAAACTGCTACTGGATCATGTTTTAGTTTCCGTTTAATTCTTCCTTCGACGCTAATCTTAGGGTATTCTTAACTGGGTCTTTCATTTTTTTAGGAATTTCAGGTGTTAAGTCTTCCAATGGCCTTTCCGAGTCTGCAACTCGTGTGTTCGTGAGGCGACGAGTGAAAACGAATTCGGAAGTTAAAGATAGGGGGCTTGAAGTTAAACCTAATGTCGACGCTAAAGTAAGAGCTTCACCATTTTTCTTTCCGTCTTCCAAACGTATCTTCCATTACTGGAAAACGAGTTATTTTAGCTTCAGATAGT
>JAOANK020000070.1:998808-1010742 GCA_026257165.2 Telfairia occidentalis | reverse complement strand
AGCTTGGGTTCATGCACTTGGGTGATAATAAAAGGACTTCCATTAATAATTTTTTGATTAATGTTTTTAGAGAACAAGAAATCCTGTTTCAGAGACATGGGCTCTGCTTTTACAGAATTGGTAATAGTTTGTTTTACTAAGTTATTTTCAAGTGTGTTTGCAAATGTTAATATGTTTTACATTCAACATTACTAGCTTTAGCTATATTCCTGCTCTCACCAATGCAAGAGTGTGTGCATACCACCTACACGCAAACATGGAAAGAGACAGAGAGAGGGGACACATGCTTTTACACATAAAATGTGATATTATTGTTTACCCCCACCCTGCCCTACCTCATGGCTTTTTTAAAATGGTGCGGCAGGGAAGTCAAAACCTCCTTTAGATCCTCTTCTTATGGAAATTGAAGTTTCTAATCCAGTTAGACAAAGAACCAAAGGCATTGCTGAAGGAGGTGAGTGCTAATTTTTTGTTCTTTACTTTTTGCCCAGAGGGATCTATGCTATGTATATGTATGTAGCTAAAAGTTGATGTAGTAAGTCACTGAATGAGAAAGAGTACATTACTTCTAATGTTTATTTTTTTTTAAATAACTTTCCCCCTTTTATGGAAATTCATTGGATTATATTATTGGGAGATTTGTGTTCGTATTTTTATTAATTTATGGCAGATAATTTTTGAAAGTAATTAATTTTATTATTTCCCTCTCGTATTTAAGTACTCCTCTTCTATTCACATATCCTAGATGTAAGAAGAATGTGGGATAGTAATCAACAATTCACATTATTATTTTTTATATTATTTTTTTTTAACAAGTAATGATTTTGTTGAAGTAAATGAAACTTAATAAATAATAAGAGAAAGCGCCCGTAGGAGTTACAAAAAATATCTCCAATTGGTGAATAAAGTAGGTAAAGAGTGATTACTGAAGAGCCTAGCTTAAGATACTAAGAAGAGTGAAACAAACTAATATCCCATAGCTATTCCAGAATTTTTTACCATAGAAGCCTTGAACCACTTGTTCGTCCACTGCAACATCTCTTCCCAGCTATGGTACTGCTTCACCCAAGACTTTGGATGGTGTATTGCTCTCCGAGACTCCATCAAAGATTGGTTCTCACTTGTCTTCATCCAACACCCGTTCAAACATGCCAAACGGACCTATGGTTGAATTTCAATAGAGCTTTCTTTGGATTCTTTGGAATGGGCACAACAGAATTTTTGAAGACAAGGAACGTACAGTGGACACTCTTATGGATAATATTCTTTTACTACTTTTTATTGGTGTAAAGGAGTTTCTCCCTCTTGTAAGTACAATTTCTCTACTCTATTATCCAACTGGAGATCCTTTTTGTAACTCCTTAGATGGAATCCACCTTTTGTAACTATTTCATTCATCGATGAAATATTGTTTCTATTCAAAAAAAAAAAAAAAAAAGAAGAAGCCTTGAACCACAAACTCCTTGGCCAGTTTGGGGAGAGGCAAGGCCAAACCAAAATTTCCATCAAGTTGTATTCATCACAGACGGGCAGCAAGGTCCTTACGGCAAATTGAGATAGCAAGAGGAGTTTCTTCTTCTTCTTCTTCTTCTTCTTCTTTTTTTCTTTTTTTTTTTCATTTGTATTGAAGCATAGGAATGCTTGATCTCCTCCAAGAACAAATGAGATGGACAAAACTAGTCATGAATCCTTGAGCATTTAGGGGTTTCCTTTGTATATTTTATTTTGATCAATTAGATGATTTTGTTTCCTAAGGAAAAGCTGAATTATGGATATAGGTAAACCACCTGTGAATTGGGAAAAAGTTCTTGAAGGAATCCGTGAAATGAGATCCTCTGAAGAAGCTCCAGTTGATACCATGGGATGTGGGCAAGCTGCGAGTGCTCTTCCTCCCAAGGTGAACTCCCAATTTCTGACACCCCATTTTTAGTTTACTTAGTTGTATACCTCTTTTGTAAATGTATTCTCATCTCAAGTTTGTACTTCAAATTTAGAGGCATGATGGATGTTATCTGGTTAACCTTTTATTTTCTGTCCGTCATCCCTTGGTACCAAATAAATGCTTTCATTATTAATCCCAAATGCTAATTCTGGAACGAACATTCATTTCTTTGATGCACTACTGTGAAATCTATAAATTTATCAAGAATCAGGTGTTAAGATGTCATGGTAAACTTCTTATTTCCAATCCGTTGCCTGTTGGTCTTTAGAAGTAGGCACTTTGTTAATCATAGAGCTGATCGTGGGTCTAGTTACCAAATATTTTTTCATCCCAGATTTAGCAGGGGCACCAATGTATCAGTTACGGTGCTTTAGTGACACAGAACACTTTTGATTGTCTTTTCCACAATGACCATGCAGGCACTACATACTAATGATAAAAGACCCATTTTTTATAAAATTTTATTTTATGTCTGAAGCATTATATAGACTAATAACCACTGCTTTTACTTTCTTTTTGTTAGGAAAGAAGATTTTCTGTCTTGGCATCTTCTCTTCTCTCAAGCCAAACCAAAGACCATGTGACTCATGGCAAGTTCTTATACTCTGAAATTATTGATTGTTAGAGATTTTTAATCTGACACATTTTTCATGTAGTTTTTCTGGAAATTCAAATGATTACTTGGTCCTTCCAACAATGAGTAAACGAAATTTGTAAGGGGAGGAATTTACCTTCTCACTCTGAATCTCTAATGGTGTTTGACCATTGCACCATTTTGAGTAGTTCAGTCTTTGGCTAGTGCCGCCTTCACTCTGAACTTCATCATGAGCTCCTCCATTTCCTTCCCCTTTGCCAGTTATCTAACACTATTCTCTTGTTCTAATTCTCGTTCACATGATTTCAGGATTCTAGCTGGAATTTTCTCCCTTTGTGACCAGCTTCCAGCTGTTTCCATGCTCCCCTCGTTAATGTTCTTCTGCCCTTCTAGCATTATACAGCCTTCTTTGAATGTAGTTCATGAGATCGTGGTTCATTGGCTGAAAACCTGTCGATTTGAATTCTTTTCGCTTGATCCATTTTGATTTGCTAACCTTCAATCTTTCATTTGGTTCTTCTCAACCGTTGTGCTCCTCTGGCCATAGTATTCTTGCTTTCTCCTTTGTACAACTTCTTTTCAACGCTATATGTGAAGCTTGGTTGAATCTGTACAGCTGCAAATTTCTTTGACCTGATTATCTCATTTTTATTCTTTTCTTCTTCACTATCACAAATAATCTTCCTGTGTGTTGCTTGCTTTTCCTGACTTTGTTCTGGTTCTAAACTCGTGGTACCCTTTAATTTTTTATTGTAAATTTCTAGAAACCCTCTCCTAAATTTAGAATCAATTTCCAAGAAGAGATGTGAACACAAACTGATATTAGTCTTAACTCTTAAGATAGGAAAAGGTTACATGACTGAGGAAGAAATTCTTGAGCCTTCTCCTACGTCACTTGATAATTGCCTCCCACTATCCCCTCCAACGCACTATATTTATATCTACCTCTCTATCAACCTCTCTAGTTAACTCCAAATTTGCCCCTAATGAAAATCCTATCACCTACATATCCATAGATGTGCAAAAGAAAAAAAAAGGATTTAGAACAAGGAAAGATAAAGGTCATGAGCGTTGGAAGCAACAAATTAGAATAGGCCTTGAAAAAATAAAACCCATCTATGTAATACCTTGCTAAACTAAATGGGGGGAATGTGAGTAAACCTGGACAACTTGCACAGAGTTTTGCTGAACAAGGTTGACTTATTTTTAGAAACTTGAGATGAGCATCTAGTATGTTCATATGGCCAGCCCTTATCAAGTTAAAACTTAATGAAGCCTACATGACTCTGAACTGGCATTAATTATTATAGACCGCATTAATATAATACTAAAATGAGTAACATGAATTTAAGAGGAATTTGAATATGAATGATTTATGAGTTGAATTTTGAACGTTACAATAAGCTGATGCATACTGCTTTAACACTAAGTTTGAGAATTATCAGTTTTAAATGGAATTGTAGAAGTTTTGCACAATTTATATCTCGACCTTGTGGTTTCTAAGTTTGATTCACGTAATTATGTTCTGTGTGAGTTAATACATGCAGTGGAACAAAAGTTCATCAGTTTGTTGTAATATGGGCCTCCTTTTCTAAATAAAGCAAACAATATATAGTGAAATGCACTAGAAAAAGATTAAATTATTTTACTGTTGGGTAACAACAGAACATAGGTCAGAAATTACTCAAAGACTGCCTTTCCTGCTTTTACAGTAGCTATTACTGTAAGAGGGTAGGATGTTTTGCTCGGAAATGATTTCACCTCTTCAGTCTTCTGTTAAGGATTAACTGTTTTTTGCCATCTATTTGATGGCACTTTTCTCAGTGCCTAAGAATGCCACCCGTTCCACCAAACCAAATCCTGTATCATGAGATGGCAGAACAGAAAGAAAGTCTGCAACAAACTTGAGTTGAACAAATTCTTGTCTTACCTTTCATTCTAGAACCATAATTTTGAATTCCAGTTTTCTTGGCTTAATTATTTTATATTGGGGTGGCATAACAGTAGAGTTTTGGCTTGAAACTGTTATGCCACTCCACTGTAAAATAAATGCCTTTTGAGAAGTGATGGGAACTGGATAGGAAAAGAAAGAACTAGTATTTCATGAGAATGCTGCCTTAGAGAGATCTCAGCTCTTCTCCTGTACAATTCAGACTACTTCTCCCCTCTCTAATCCCTACCCTCCTCTGTAACTGATTTCCTAACTAACTACCAGCAACTAACAGCCAACTGCTACAGCCCGGTAATCGACAAACTACCTTGCACTACCATCACTAACAGTACAAATTGACCCCCCAAGCTGTCTGCTCCTGGCATGAGTAAGTATGTTTGGGGGGAACAAATTGATCAAGAAGCAACAAGAAGCTTAGATATATAAGGTTTATCTTCATGATAATAAAATTAAAAGGTCAAAAATTTATATTTTGAAGGTAAACTCTTAGGTCCTGGGACAGTATTACGTTATTTGTTGTTTCCCAGAGATATTAAGTTCTCTCTTCTAATATTTACTTTAATTGACGAAAGATCTTTCAGGAGTGCAGGAGCAGCAGTGCGTCTCCAAGAAAGTGGTCTTCTTACTGCTGATGCCATGGACAAAGCTGATGAAGCAACCATTAAAAGCTTGATTTATCCGGTATATTCTCTTGGAAACTATTGAGCAATGGCATATAAATTTTCCCATTGCATTTGAATCACCTGAACAGAAGAGAAATCTCAAAAATAGTAATTATATTTGTATTGCTATTTCTGTTTTTGTTCGGGCACTCCTTGCACTTCTTTTTTTGCTTAATGAAAGTTCCATCTTCTCTCAATAAGTTTAGAGTTTGTTAGTATCCATCTTGCAGGTTGGATTTTATTCTACAAAGGCTAGGAATTTGAAGAAGATTGCAAACATATGTCTTACAAAGTACGGTGGGGACATCCCTAGATCACTAGAAGAGCTACTTCTGCTACCTGGGATAGGTCCTAAGATTGCACATTTGGTATGAAAGATTGTGTATTATTTGAAAAGAAGGAATTTATCTTAGGATGCTTCTCATGACTCATGTTTTATATATGACATTTAGATCATGATTATGGCATGGAACGATGTTCAAGGGATATGTGTAGATACTCATGTGCATCGCATCTGCAATCGGCTTGGATGGGTGTCTGGAAAAGGCTCAAAACAGGTAATTGTGGAATGTGTACTTGACTCCATGTGCTTTATAACATTGAATTTTGCCCTCAGATTTTGAATTTCGCTCGTTTTCAAACTTCAAAATTTTGCAAATGTTGTTAAAACAGTTTCATGGTAGCAAGAGGAGGCCACTATTGAGAATGCATTATTGCGGTGTTACATGTATGCTAGATGTTCTTATATTTGCTTCTGTAGCCAAGTCGGGTGGATTTGCCTCCCTCAAATGAATCAAATTATTATGTTTATTCATTTTTCCTTACAATAGATTTAATGGTTTGTGGTGGTTGTCCTCATCATATGATTGCCCGTGAATTTTCTGAATTATGTTTTGATGTTCTTTTAATGATGACAGTAGTATCATAAAATAAATTTGCCTTTAGCTGTGTTATGGAAGTTCTTGAAAAAGTGTAGGTAATGAACTAATTAGACTATCATGTGAGCTAGCATTATGCCTGTTTTTGCTAATGCATTCTCTGCTTTAGTTCTAACCACTTGAAGCGAGCAAGGATTTGTCATCGCATGCTGATCCTTTTGAATGTTGAAGTTAGCTGTATTTTCTGCAGGATAATTCACTGACTTCCTTCACTACATTCTTTCTCTTCTAGATTGTTTCCAAGACATGGCATTACGCTAATTGCTTGCTTTCTTTCGTGCTAGAAAACATCCACTCCTGAAGAGACTAGAGTGGCATTAGAACTGTGGCTGCCAAAGGAAGAATGGGTTCCAATCAATCCACTTCTGGTATGTGATCAAATACATAAAGTTGCTTACAGCCTTGGGTACCATGATACAATGAATTCGTTAGCAATATGTCATTTTAAACGTACTGGGTAGTAAAACACAAAACCATTTATTTTACACATAAACATTCATATTCACATTTGTATACTGCTAAACGTGTCATAATTATGCGTTTGCATATCTGCCTTTAATCTCGTACTGTATTTCTAGGATGTTCACTCGGGAAAACACCGTGTACTTCAATAACAAAGTGTCTGCAAAATTGGGTATCCAGGAAACTTCTTATTGCCAATTGTCACTGTTTATGCTTTTTTTAATCTCAAAGTACCCTCTCTTAGGAAGATAATTTCTACGTGTTAACAGAATTACAGATATATTCTTGTTAATTTTTTGCGGTTACTAACTTTGGCAAAATAAGGGTCTGTACTTGCTTTGATTATCTGACAGATAAATTAGTCATCTGAGAGAAATATTCTCCTCCCCATACATTTTCATGGAGTGTCGGCAGCTCAGTTCATATCAGTTTTTGGACAAAACCAATACCAACTCATATATCCTTTTATGAAAAATAAAAAACCAAAGTTGCAACCAATTTTTTGAAAATGAATCAACTAAAACAGAAAAAACCTATCCAAACCACTGACTATTTCTCGATTCAGTACTGCAGAAGACTGAACTGACTGGCAAGTGTACTTCAATAGACTCGGTTCAATTGATTTTTGTTAATTTTTTTCAGTTTTGGCTTGCACCCCTACAACTTCCTAGCAATTAGTGACTAGACGTCTACCCTTTTGCTTCCTATGATCTGAAATTTGTTGGGTTGTTTGGATTCTGGGTTAAGAAAATCCTCCCCTATAATTCTATCTTTTTCCTTTTGCATTTGCATTTATTCTTTTTTATCATTTACAAGTACTTCATTGCTGCAATGTTGAAATAGGTTGGATTTGGACAGACCATTTGCACTCCCCTAAGACCCAAATGTGGAAATTGCAGTGTTAGCGACTTGTGCCCATCTGCATTCAAGGAGTCTTCAAGCCCATCTCCCAAATTGAAGAGTTCAAGTTCCACCGAAAAGCTCTGATCATCCTTTTATGAATTAGTCAAAGATTTCCCCCCAGTAATGGTTTTGTATCTTTTTGTCTCCATAATGGTTTACAGATGTCGGGCTCATAGGTAGGTGGATATTGGGGGGATTCCAATTGGCCATTGTCGTGTAGAAAGAACCTTGTTAGTGATGTATATCGATGTTCTCAAAACATATCTTACATTAGGCTATATATATATATTGACAAATCTTTCACTACATTATTGGTATTTCATTGGGAAAAGTTAACTAAATGTCATTGGTTTTGATTTTTGATTCAATTCTAATTTTAACTACTAAATTTATTTAAAAAAAAAACACCCTTTGTTAGCAATTTCAATTAAAATGCTTTAACAGAATTAATGGATTGGAGGTAAAATTAAAACTTGTCCTAAAATGTTGAAGGGCAAAATGAGGAAAGTGAAAGCTCAACAACTTTTACCTTTTCTTTTCCAAAGAAACCTTTAGACTAGGTTTGTTAAGTTAGTTGGCAATAATGAAACAAGTGATCAAAGGTTCATTGATTGTAAGGATGAAATTTTGAGGTGAAAAATCAATTCTTTAACATCGTCTTATAGGGGTTATTATTGAGGACCCTTCCACATCTTAGGATGCATTCTTTATGTGATGACTCTATGTTGTGGGAAATTTCTTTGAAACTTTGGGGCTTTGGATATATGTAATCTATTCCACAAACTCTTCATTTCTAGTATGACCATGAAACTGTAAAGTTTGGAAAATGCTACAATGAGATCAAATGTTTCTATGAAGATGACAAAGGCTCCGAGGTTTACCTTTCAGAAGATTGTTGGGTGGATGATAAATCTCTTCGTGCCTCGTTTATACATTTGTACCATCTCTCAGATAAGAGGTTGCATTTGGTTACCTCTATCTTGCCTTCCTCTTTGATTTCTGTAAGCTTTCGTCACCCCTTTTTAGTGAGAGAGGCAATGAAAGTGGCAGCCATTTTTTCTATTCTTTGTGACCAGTTTGTGCACCTAGGTAGGAGGGATTTCAAGGTTTTGGACCCCAATCCTTCTAGGGGCTTCTCATGCAATTTTTTTTCCCACCTTTTATGTTCCTCTTCACCCTAGGTTGCCTTTACTTTCTCCTCTTTTATAATATCAAAATCTCCAAAAAAGTTAATTTCTATGCGTGACAGATTTTACATGAGAATAAAAAACACCTTAGATCATACTCAAAGGCATTCTTCCTTCATGTTACATCCGCAATGGTGTGTTCTATGTAGGCAATTGAAGGACAATAGAGGATAGTGGTGTGTTCATATGCTATGGGGTGCCAGTTTGCTCATTATTTGTGAAATCGAGGGCAAATTTGGGTTATGCTAGGCTCATGACAAAGATTATGGCTCGATCATACAAGAGGTGCTTCTAGGTTCTCCCTTCTGTAATAAGGGAAAAGTCTTGTGGCAAGCTGGTTTACTTGCTTTTCATGGGATATTTGGCTTGAGAGAAACAATAGAATCTTTAGAGAAGTGGAGAGTTTAAGTGAGGAGGGTTGGGAGGTTAATAAGTTTAACACCTCCTTTTGGGCATCTATTTCTTCATTTTTTGTAATTATGACTTTGGTTTAATTTTTTTAGATTAGAATCCATTCTTGCAGCTTGATTTTTGGACTCTTTTCTGCAAGCTTGTTTGTTGTATCTGCTTGTATATTCTTTCATTTCGCTCAACCAAACCAACCAATATATATATATACATACATGCATACATTAGTACAAAGTGCAAAAGAATTATAATAACGTTATATGTACAAAACTTGGTTTAATATTCCATATTTTTCTGTATACAAGCAAAACAGAAAGTAGCTCACTATTCAGCAAAAGAGCAGGTTTTTTTTGACAATATATGTTTCATCACGTTGAATTCTCATGGGATAAAGGGTTATCTTTACTGGAACATATAATCCTCAACATTAGATCACCAAGAACAGTGGGTCTTAAACAATTCTCAACAAGGGGACTCAAAAAGTACCTTGTTATAGCTGAAAGAAGCTGAAGAATTTTCCTTGCTACTAAGGAAGCTTGCTCTTCTTCCAGAGCCAATAATTAACTCGGATTGGATCAACGCATTCCAAGATTAAGCACACGGTTTTGGCTAAGTCAGAATCTGTACGATGGTCGGGTATCCTCAAAGCATCGACAGCATCTCTGAACTCTTGGCTTGATTGGAAACCATGGCAGAGAAGATCCAACAGAGTGCTCAAAGCAAATACAAAGTTATTTTTACCGCTCAAAACTTTCAAGCAGACAGAAGAAACTTGAGGAGCAGTAATCCATGAGTGTGTATCACCTGCATAAAGTCCACGCAGATATCTCCAAGAACTCTCGTTTTCGGGATGAGAGAGAATGGCTTCAACAGTATAATTCACTTCAGATTCTCTCATGGCTTTTAGGCCACCCAGTAAGGGAGATCTGGTTATGACAAAGTATCTCTAGCACAAACAATATAAAAAGTACCAAAAAAAAATTAAACTAATGCCTTGAGAATAGTTAACTTAAGGCAATGCATTATTCGAATATCAGATGAAAGACAACAAAGTGAAAGAAGGATTCGATTAGCCAATTTGATAGGAACCATAAGTTAAAGTTGAAATTAGTAGAAAATATAAGAAATGAAGATTATAAAGCTCCAAGCACTGTCAGAGCCTCGGTACTTCCCCAAAACTACTCTTCAAACGCCTAATTCCCTACTCCCAAACCCACTATATTTTAACCATCCAACTCTAACAAACTTATCCATTAATGACTAATATAACTCCCCTACATCGACAAATGCTTCCTTCTCTGATTAATCGGATTAACATTAAGGATCAAGAAGCAGATATAAAACATGTTGCTAACCTGATTCCAAGCAGAATTATTGAAAACATCTTCCTCTAGGAGCTCCTGACAATAGTCAAGTTCATCTTCCCATCCACCCAGTGCTTGAAGAACCCACTGCATCAAAACTAATAAACCATGTCAATAAAGTTAGGATGGAAAAAATTAAAACAGAATAAAAATAAAGCCAAACATGCACTGAATAGATATAAAATAAAAATATAAACTGTAATAGTTTGGAGATCAAACCTGTCTATGGGACCAGGCATGATAATTTTTGGAATCAAGGGAGAGAATATTTTTGGTGAATTTAAGCTCTTTGCTTGAAGCATCAGTTCCCAGTTTCTGAGCAACCCATCTCCTATGATGCCTGCAAAGATATTTCACTTAGATTCATCCAGTGGTCTATTGCTGATGGAAGAGAGGATTCAAATAACTGCCTAGTAGGTCAACGTCTACCACTCTACGGTAATAGTCACTCCCCTTCCCTCCTCTTCATTGCCCTTTTTGCTTACAGACTTTTAAAAGAAAAGGAAAAAAGAACCCATGTGGACAACAACAAACCGCTGAAAGAATGCAAGGTGGCTCTATTACCAGGCTTCTGCCACTTCTAGCTCTTGAAAGAAAGATGAAATAGTACATATATTTTGAAGGTGATAACATAAGGAAAAAGCTACAACGCTTTCATAACTTAAGTTTGAATAAATAAAAAATAGTCTTTACTTTATCTTCAAATGCAGCTCTCATATCAAGCAAAAGAAGAAAAATTTGAAAAGAGAAGAAAAAACTTCAAGCTCATTCATTCACATATTATGCTGACCAAATCTGATAGTTTTTGGTGTTGGACTCTGCAATGTCGTCAATGAAATCTAGTTCATCATGTAAGTTAATATTGAGAGCCTCAAGTATCAAACGCCTGAAATGCCATACCTACAAAGAAGAAATAACTTCATGAACCACCTTTTATACAAGCTCATTACAACAAAAGTAGGTTTTAGAATTATCTGTATCGAGGTTGATTAAAAAGTCGACAAGCTCTTCAATGAAAGTAATTGAAGCTTGAATTTTAGTTGGTAGGGCTGAATTGACGAGTGCTGCACTACTCTGGCCCTAAGACAAATTATCTAAAATTTTTCTATCTGCAGAACAAAAAATTTAATATTTGTATTACATCAAAAGATAGAACTATATCTGAACTCCCACAAGCTAAGTCGCTCAAAACTCAAACTCAACCTAGATACAACAAAGCCAACTTAGGATAATTCAATTCCAGTAAAAAAAAAAGCTCTACCATGTGTTTGGGCTTCATCAACAATTATGTCCCATATTCCACATTCTTATACATGTCAACATATGAGAAAGAGATTCTCTAGTTACAGCTTGTTAGAGCTTTTTTGAAGTCTGGAAGGAACAACTGAACATTCAACAATAAATCCCTCTCTTTTGAGAGATTCTATGAATCGGAGTTTATTCAAACTTTAACTTGGTGAAAATGTTTTTTCTCTTACAAATTCTACCTTAAATGATCTTTCGGCTAATTAGAAGGCTATGT
>JAOANK020000070.1:967035-989972 GCA_026257165.2 Telfairia occidentalis | reverse complement strand
TGAATAACAGTTACGAATTTATCTCCAACCTTCCTTCCAATAAAAGGAAGAGAGAACTTTGCTAGAGGTAAGCAACTCATCTCTACTATTTATGCTTAGTCGATTCTTATAACCCGAGCTAACTTGAGTGTCGGAGTGTTTATGGCTTAGCACCACACCGGTGTGCAGACGTTCTATTTTGTGGGTGTACATTTGTTCGACCCCAATTAACAAATTTACTATTGACTGAATTTTGGTATCAACAGTAAATTTTTTTGTTGATGGTTCAATTCTCCAACATCGCAATTGTTGTACTAAAAAACAAAAAGTAGTAACCTTCTTTAAAGGTTTTCTAACATAATCTAATTCAACTTATAAAGCTAACTATATATTTGTCCTAAAGTTAGATGCTTAAATCTCACCTCTAGGCCCCTCATTAATTCTAGAGGAAAAAAAAATATTTTTAAAAATTGAAAGGTACACCTATATCGAAATAACAATGGTTTGTTATATTATATCGTTGAAAATAAATGTAATGTCAAACTATTGAAAATAAATATCATTGAAAATAAATGTCTCATATAATTAAAACATATATCATTGATCAAACTGCCATAAATTCTAATTTTCGTCCTCACATATTCATGAAGCAAAGAAAAGGGACGTGATTGGCTATGGGTAAAATAATAATTCCCTAAAAAGGGAGGGGCACATTTGTAATTTTGAAGAAACCAAGTTTCTTTAAAGGAGAAAGTAGCGTTAGCGTATACATTTTCCCCTCTCTTTCACCGATTATCCCTCTTTGTATAAAGGGCTAGGGTTTTTCCTTCTTACTCTCTCCCTCATTCCAATCGTTTCTCTCGCTCGATTCTTGTCTTGGCAGGTTTCTGATCACTTCGGTACGTATCTTTCTTGTGATTTTACGATGTTTTTTTTATAAATCTTCTCTGGCGATCTTTTTCTTTTCTCCAATTGAATCCCTTTGCAAATGATGGCTGCGTTCTTTTTCTGATTTTGATTGAAACGATCTGAGTTCTACCCAGCAAGGGGTTTTCAAGTAATTCTGATATTTTCTAACATGAAGATTTGAGAGCTGGTTTCTGATTGCCCCGATCTGATCCTTTGTAGTGGCATGTGGCCTCTGCAATTAGAACATCTCTTCTTCCTTATGATGTTTATTATAGGAGTTTAGCTTTTGGGAGGAGGACAAGGAAAAACCCCTACGATTATCTCTTGGTTCAAAGTAAGAATAAAAAAACTAGAAATAAGAAATGGAAACGTTGCTGGACGTGCCAATATACTGTGCTTTTGTATCTAATTGTTCATCTTGGGGTTTGAAATCTTTGATGCATAGTAATTCATGGACATGGGAGATGATGCCCGAGTTTGAAAATATTTATTGAAGATTCAAATTGTGAAATGGCTCTTTGCAGCCCATTTTAAAAAACTTATTTGCTCTCTCAGCGGCTTTAGTGGCTGGAATGAATTTTTCCATTCAAGAGTATCTTAACCATAATTATATCATTTATACAATGAATCTTGATGATCATTTATTTATGACGATGACTTAAGTGGTGTGGAATATTATCAGATTTACTCTGGTCTGCGGCTCTGTAGCTAGGCTGAGTTAAATGATATCTTCTGCATTGTGTGTACCAATCCTTCTTTCACAGGGATGAGTGTAACGGCTGTAAATTTTATCAGTTTTAGGGGGTAAAAGTTCATCAGAGTGACTAATCGGTTTTCTTTTTCAAATTGCTCAAATCATGAATATCAATAAAAAAATCCGAACTAGTAATGGACTAGAATTTGTGGGAATGGTCAACCAATTGTAGCAACATCACATAACATCACATAAGTCTCTGAAAAAAGGAAAAGTGATACCTTGCAAATTTCCCCAAGGTTTGGAAAACAACAGTTGACAGAGTGGATGGAGGAACAGATCAGTAAACAAGAGTGAAAGAAAGATACTTTGGTTTGCTTTTAGTAGTGGAGGAAAAGGATTAGAGTTGCTTGGTTGTAAAGAAGTCGGGGAAGAGAGATGAATTTGTTTTGTCCAGGAATAGATTTGTTGGGTTGCTAATGAATTCTTTGGACTATCTCTACCTTCTTAGTATATAAAAGAATGCAACTTAGGGTTTGAATCTTTCTTTTTTTTTTTCTTTTTGTTGATTTTAGCTGCCTTTTGCTTTACATTCTGTCTGGTAAAGGCTAGGAAATGCTGTTTTGAAGCACATGTTTATTCATTTCTGATATCTGGTAAGGTTAAGATCAGATTTTCTGTTGAGTAGATTTGTTGTGATTTTTTTTAACCTACAATCATGTTTAGTGGATAATTTTGGAGGGGAAAAATATATGATCTATTGATGCGTTAGTTGTTCTCTTCTCCATGCAATTGAAAAAGTTATATCAGATGGAGATTGTAGGTTTTAGATTCTAGATTTTCTTTTTTTTAAGAAGAAAAATATATTGTTGATTTGTTCTTCTATGATTCTTAGCACATTTTTTCTTTTTCGAGTATGGGAAATATTTTGAGTTTACAACACATTCTTTTTAGTTATGGAATGGTTTTATTAGTTGTCCTTCGTTGTCTTCATCTCATCCTTGTTTCATTGGTGGTGGGCACTTGGGGATTGACTGCAATTTTCTGAATAATAGCATTCAGGAAAAAAAAGAGAAGGGATTACTATTAACATTACTAACTGCAAGTGAAGGAAAAAAGGGGATTACGACTGTCATTACGAACCGCAAGTGATAAACATGTGATGTGTCCTGTCTGTTCTCATAATCTCTGTTTGGAAGTTTGATGCGATTGTTTTGTTTTGTTTCTTCCATGCAAGTTGTACGGTTGAGATTATGGTTTATATAACCTAATTATATTAAGTGTGTAAAATAAAAGTTTTTAACCTTATATGTTCACAATGGAGTGAACTGTGAGATCATAATACCTCTGTATGTTGGTGACATCACAATTACTCATTTGTAATGGCAGAACAGCAAACATGCCAAAGAACAAGGGAAAGGGAGGAAAGAACAGGAAGAGAGGAAAGAACGAAGCAGATGATGAGAAGCGTGAGCTTGTTTTCAAGGAAGATGGTCAGGAGTATGCCCAAGTTCTCAGAATGTTAGGGAATGGTCGGTGTGAAGCGATGTGCATAGATGGAACAAAGCGTCTTTGCCATATTCGGGGAAAGATGCACAAAAAGGTCTGGATTGCAGCTGGTGATATAATACTTGTCGGTCTTCGCGACTATCAGGATGACAAAGCTGATGTTATCCTCAAGTATATGCCCGATGAAGCAAGGCTGTTGAAGGCATATGGTGAACTTCCTGAGAGCACGCGTCTCAACGAAGGTATTGCTGGTGGTATCGATGATGAGGATGATGGTGGTGTTGATGACTATCTTGAGTTCGAGGATGAAGATATTGATAAGATTTAGATTTTGAGCAACTTTTTTCCATTGGGAGTTTTAGAATTGTGGATGAGATAATATGGATTTGCTCTCCTGTTGTTGTACCTTTGTATTCTTCTGTTCTGTTGGTGAACTGGTATTTATTGCATAAAATCTGATGTTGATATATATAAATGCGTAATTAAATCTGCCTGGCAAATGGGATTCTCAAGTTTCTTTTATCTCACTCAGTTTCCTTTTGCTTGTTTGTCGTGTTTTAGCAAAAAATTCTGATGCTCATGTTCATGAAAGTTGAAGTGTTTGCAATAATAAACTTTATTTGCCTTAGTAATTGAATATGAAACATTACATTAATGATGATATTACCATTATTTTAATCTCCATATGATTAACCATAAAATCGTCCTCTCCAATTTTCTCGTTTGTTTGAAAGTTCAGAGTGACAAACATTGGTTTTAAAGAAAATAGTGAAGAAATACACAGTGATTGTCTTGACCTTAATACAATACATTCAGTATAGATGTATTTCATGTGTAATATTAACTCATTATACAATATACTTATTTTCATGTATTTAATGTCAAAGGTGGAAGATGGGGAGTGGGAAATGGTAAGCTACTAAGTGCATATTTTTAATGACCAATTGATCCTAAAGGAAAACTTTTTGCATCCTGTCTCTTCCTTGCCCCCTAACTAATAGTTTGGTCGCTGGGCTCATTACTACTGAAGGCAAATGAAACATCTTCTCGAAGTCATATGCTAAGAAAATATTGAGTATTCCTTTAAGTAGGAGTCTTCCCGATGACACATTCATTTGGCACTATGATTGACGAGGTCTTTATTTAGTCAAGAGTGGCTACAAAGTAGCAATGGATGATGAGTTTGTCCATGAGTCTTCTGTCTAGAGTGACTAGTCTAGTGTGGTGGAAGCATCTCTGGTTGTTGAACATTCAAGAAAAAATCAAAATCTTTGCATGGCGAGACTATCTTAGTTTCCTTCTCACTAAGCGAAACTTATACAAGAGAAGGGTTGCTGAAGATTATTTATGCTCACATTATAGAAGGAAGTGGAAAGTGAAATTCATACTGTTTAGTTATGTAAAAAGATTTGAGGTTACTGGCCCAACAACCAAATTACTATCTGACTCATTTGATTCTCTTTCTTCTTTGTTTTGCAAGGCTATTGAGGTGTTCACGAGAGAGGACCTGTAAGACTTTTCCACAGTCTTGTTGAGTATGTGGAACATGCAAAATAAGAAGATGTATGACCCAACTGATGTACTTGTTGAAGACCGAGTATGCTAGGGAATGGCGGGAGGGCCAAAGCAGCTCAGCATCCATAGGCCACCGACAGGGTGATCATCCTCCATATTGGATTGATGAGGACCATTGGAGACCATTGACTTTTCCAAGCTACAAGCTCAACTCAAATGCAGCTTTGCTTGACAAATATGCAGGTTTCAGAACAATCGTTCGAGATGCGAATGAGGATGTGATGATGGCTACCGAACATTCAAAACAACTCCATTGATCGATAAAACTTGAGGAGGCTATAACAATATTGGAGGGAATCAATTTGGCAGTTGAAGCAGGCTTACATCCAATATCGGCAGAGATTGATTCAAAAGTACTTTGGAATCTTATCCATGGATTAGACAGATTTGAAAATGAAGCACGGTGGATGATATCAAACTGAAGATTAGGAGTAGGGAAATTATAGAAGTCACTCTCGTTCGATGACATCATAATGAGGCAACAAACATATTGGCAGTCCATGCAAAATGAAATCAGTCCTCATTCATTTACATAGAAGACTATTCATAATGGATCTCAAAAGCTATGCGCGACAATCGTCCCCCTATCTCTCTACCTTTTGTCTCTTGATTTGTTGTTAGTTTTAATTTTTTATACTTAAAAAAAATCATTAGCACAATGTGACAGGTAGATACTTGGTTAAATTAAACATCAATTGGTTAAAACATATCTTTTCGACCAAAAAGTGTTCGAATCTCCACCTTCCATGTTGTTGAACTAAAAAAAAACGATAAGTAGACATTAGAAAAAGTAGACAATTGAAGAAATTAAAGACGTAATTATATAAATGGATTAAAGTTTATGTATTTGAAAGTTTATAATTTTATAAAAAGAACATCATCCAAATCAATTTCAAACTTGAACTAAAAAAAAAAAAAATCCAAATTTCAAACTTAAATGGAACATTGAGAAAAAAAAAATCAATTTATGTTATATTTGTTACCAAAAAAAAAAAAAAACATTTAGCAGTGAATTTTTAATCCTGTATCCAAACAAGCCGTAGTCGTTGTCTAAGCGGGAAGCCAGCAAAAATATCAGAACTAAAGCAGCTTCTATGGCGGGAACGACCTTATAGAACACAATCGGAACGCTCAAGTAAACAGAGATTTGGCAGCAGACTGACTGACATAGCGAGTAGAAGTCAGCAATGTCATCGCAACATCCACTCCCTAAATGGGCTTCGAACCCTTGTATAATGGGCATCGATGAAGCTGGTCGAGGCCCTGTTTTAGGTTTTCTATTTTCCTATTCGTTTCATTCCATTTCTCGATCTTTTATTTTTTTCGCTCCGATCATCATATTTTGGGACGTGAATTTGAAAACCCTTTTCGTTTTGAAATTTTATTGCATTCGTTCTCAGGGCCAATGGTGTATGGATGCCTGTACTGCGCTAGTTCTTATTTGAAAGAACTTTCGTCTTTGAATTTTGCAGGTTTCGCTACTCTACGAAATTTATGCTCCTTCTGATTCCCTTCTAATTGTTTCTCATTGTATGCCTATTTCGTTTACTTTTCTTCCAACCTTTGATGGTTTTCATGCAGACTCAAAAACGTTGAAAGAAGAGAAGAGGGAGGAATTGTTTGAAAATTTGAAGGCTAATGAATCAATTGGATGGGCTGTTGATGTCATAGACCCACGGGAACTTTCATCCAAAATGCTAAATAAGTCAGTAGCTTGTGGTTTATAAATTATTTCATTTGCCTACATACTCTAAATTCCACTTTACCTATTGAATTCGACGTTATAGAACATGGAACTTAGCTGAAATCTCGTCAGAAGCTTAAGTTGATAGCGGGGAAGCTTTATATCTATTTCTACATCTCTAACACTCTCCCTCATATTTGGACTCAAATATGCATGGACTTAGATATTTTGAGGGCAACACATAGAACTTCTATATGAAATAGAAAGAAAATAATATTTGAATGACTTTAACTCACAACTACCTGGACCCAGAAACTTAGATATCACAACTACCTAATTTTGTTAATTTATGCACATCCAAGGACGGCTATGGATGTGTCTTGAAGGGATAAAGTTTTTTTCCCGCCTACTTTATTAAGAAATATTACTTGTTTATGTCAACTCCGTGAAGTAAGATGCTAACATACTGTATCATATGAAAATTATCACGCTTGGGTTCTGTTTCTGAAGTTGTCTTTATTGGTCAACAGAGTTAAGATAAACCTAAATGAAATATCACATGACTCTGCAATGGGTCTTGTCACCAAGGTTCTAGGCATGGGAGTTCTTTTAACTGAGGTAAATCTCTCCCTGGTTTCTTGCATTTATCAGTTGGTTATGTGATTGTAATATTTTAATAGCATAGCTATAAGTTCTTCATGGTGGAAAGTCCAATGGATGGTGTTTGATAACTTCCAATTTTCTTACAATCATGATTCTATTTATACCATTCGAAGAAGAGTGCGAATGAGGAATCTTGAACTATATATGTTATCAATTTTTCTTTTGAACGTCTTTTGTTATTAGTTATAGATCTCAACCTGAGTCAACGAGAAGATAAATGAATTAGTTTTCGTTGTTAGTTACAGTTGCAGAATCTTACACGTTCATTACAAGGAAGAAGATATGTAAAGAGTGAATTTGAGCACTTATATGTTTATGATTTATTCAGATCCATAATATCCAAGAGGAAAAATAGAATCCTCTTCAAGCATATTACATCTCTTATTGCCTTCAAAGTTTTCTTGTTATCCATTGATGATTTGAAGTCATTTGCAGATTTGTTCTGCCCATTCTTCTTTCAAATTTTATGCATTCAACCTTACCTTAGGGTGCCCCATGAACAATGTTAGATTAGTCACTTGCATTTATTCTCAGGTTTATGTGGATACTGTTGGAGATGCTGAAAAGTACAGAATAAAATTATCTGAAAAATTTCCCAATGTAAAATTCGTAGTTGCAAAGAAGGCTGATAGTTTATATCCTGTTGTAAGTGGGGCAAGCATAGTCGCAAAGGTATAATGCTAAAACTTCCTTTCTAGGTTTGGCATTCAAACTGTTTCTCACAATTAAATTCATCAATTTGACTTGTAGGTCACAAGAGATCGTGCATTGCGGGAATGGGCATTAGAGGAAACAGCTGAAAACATGCATAGAAACTTTGGTTCTGGATACCCTGGAGGTATATTTTAGCCGCTAAATATTATTTGCAGCATATTATAATCACGTTTTCACTGGACAAGGTGAAATCAATGCTCTTATGATTTAATCTACATAGATCCAACAACTAAATCTTGGTTAGAAGATCATAAGCACTCCATATTTGGGTTCCCCTCATTAGTCCGCTTCAGTTGGGGTACATGCACTCCATATTTCAAAGACATTGTTGAAGTATCATGGTTAGTTTTTACTCTGCCTTGTAAGAATTGTTTTTCTTTGTAGAATTAACTCATTGAGCCATATAGATTTTCTTTATGCTCTTTCGATATAGAAAGGACAGGCTTTTTGCTCTGATCTGCATGCCTCAGGATACCATTGTTTTATGATGGGCAAGGTGCATACTTCTAAAAAATATTGTCACGAGTCAAACTATCAGTAATTTGGTTAAAAAAATCAGACCATTATGTTTTTAAAATTTTTTTTCAAGTATTCTTGTGCAAAATATCGTTGGTTGTCACAACATATCCTTCCATATAGTACAAGGTATGTGGTTTTAAGTGCTTTAGGTTGGGGGTGGCTGGATTGATTTGATGAAAGCACTGTCTTAAACATAATTTTGGATATTATATGGAATTTGGTAATTCATAATGGACATTTTTTTTTTCTGATTGATGCGACTCACTTTGTTTTTTGCTGGAACCTTATCCTGCTCTGACGCACTGGGATGTGCAGTTTTTTCCCATTCTGAATTTGAACTTGATTTGTTCACTAAAAACGAATTACTGTTTCTTTATTCTGTTCTATAATTTGGTTTAGTGCATCCCACTTTTATTGTACGAGAGTTGGACTTCCAAACTGTTTTGGTTCCTTCCTGCCATATACTTCTTTGCTATACTTGAGTTCAATTCTTTTTTTAATATCCGTGAGTGTCGATGATCGCTTACGCGTTCCTTAACTAATCTCATAGGATAATCACCTTTCCCTACAACATTTGGTTATAAAAAATTTTGCAATTTTCGCCATTAGGTTTGAACCCATTCCTCAAAAATATACTTACATTTTGCCACATACTCCAAATGCCACTAAGCCAAACTGAGATGGTTACACCAAGGTTCATTTCCTCACATTAGCTTTTGAGAAATGGACAAGCAACAAATTGCATGATGTGATCCATTTGTTTACCTGTGAGGTCGAAAATTAGATGTCAAAACTTCTCATGTTTCCCTTACACTGATTCTCAAACTTCAAATTGACTTTAGTAGTTTGTTATTAAAGCTTGTTTTGATTTTCTAATCAGAATGATGTCATACCATTTCTGGTTTCTTTTGTGGTTGATTTACAGGGAATCAGACAAAGTGGATGAAGATGGGCCAACAGCTGGAAGTGGTAAGAAACAGTTGAGACTAAGCAATGTTGGTATTACCACATCGAAGAGAAAAAGTGAAGAAATTGAATCAAATGCCAAGGGACGCTGCAAGTTTTTCCAGGCTAGAAAACTTGAACAACTCACTCACTTTTGAATGTTAAATTTGATTACATTCTATGTCCTAACCATCCTCCACTTCTTAACTTAGAATAATTGATTCAATAGTTGATGGAGTTTTAAGACACCAGTTGATAAGCCATCTAGTTTGGCTGTATATTAACGAAGTTAAAAGAGAATTGGGCATTGTGCTTCAAAAACATTGGATGGTTACTGCCATGTACTTACAACCCTTTTGGAGGGATTTTACTGTGTAATAGTGAGTTTGGAAGGACTAGTGAAACATTTTTCAAGTGTTTCTTCTAAAAGGATGCTTTTGAAGTGTTAAGTATTTTTAGAAACACTTTTTTTTATGTAATCAAACTAATTTGAGAATATTGAAAAGTGCTTTGAGTTCTAAGAGCACTCTTCACTCTTTCAAAAGTACAGGTTAAATATGCTGCTCTTTTATGACTTTCATTGGTAACCTTGAAGCACAGAGCTCAATCAAACATTTGACGAAAACATGCAACGCTTCTTTTTTGAAGTTGCTTCTATGGAATTAACTTTAATTTTAATAAAAATGTATGTGATCATCCATTTAAAAAGTGCATAAATTATATATATAACCAACCTGTGAGATGTTTCATGCATTTTTTTAAAATTTTTTATTAAAAAATTGACTATGTTTGATTAAAAGATGGAAGAGTAAAGGTAATTTAGTCATTTTTATACTATAACAAATAAATCATACTTTATTTGCTTATAATTAATATTTTCATAATTTTTTTAAGTTAAAACCAGTGGTAGGATATAGAATCCAACCTCTAACCTTTTAGAGGTTTACAAAGGTTTACAATCCTTGAATAGATCAATTAATTTATATTTTTATTTAAAAATGTAATTAATACTAAATCCATATATTAGTACTTTTGTTCTTGAGTCTTACAATTATAATGGGATTAAAATAACACATTTAGTCTCTACTTTTAATATCGTATTTATTAGGTTCCTAAATATTCAATTTTGTGTTTAATTGAAGCGATAGTTTGTTTTTTTTTTTTCATTCAATAAAGGGATGAGATTTAGAAAATGTAACTTTTCATAGTAATGCCTTGACTAGTCAACCATGAGGATATGGAGTTACAAAGTTTAAGAGCAACTAATATTTTAATCATGAATTTTTTTTGATGCGTTAACCAATTGAACTCTGTTACCAATTCGAGCCTAGCTTAAGGCATCTAATACTTCACAGAGATGGAGATTTGAATTTTCCAACCCCATAATTGTTCAACTGAAAAAAAAAAATCAATTGAGCTACGTTGGAGTACTTACCTATAGTGTTTGCATTTTTCCAGTGGTATATAAATAAGAACATTTTCCGTGGGGAACGGGAAAATAGCTGAGACAGCCGGAAAGATGGGAATCCGATCAAACGCTGCCTTCTCAAACGATTCTCATTTCTGGGTTTAATTATTTGATCATCCACATAAAACCAATGTCGAAGCATCGCTCAAGTTTGTCGCTATTGTTTTTGCAAATCTTCCTCTTCTTTCCTTCAAATATTTTAGCGATCAGGTGAATTTTTCCACTTCCAGTTTCTAATTCATCCCATTTCCGTTCTCCATGACACTCTATCGGTGTTCCTCTTTCTCTGTTTTGATGACTTCGTACTGCTCTGTATCCGATCACAAAGCAAATTAACGAAGGAAAGTTGCTGTTCAGATTCTTGAAATTTTGAATCCAGCTAAACTGATTTCCTTTTCAGTCTCTTTAGTTTTCTTAATGCATATTATGCGGGGAACAAAGGACTTTCTTGTGAATTCTTATGTCTTCCAACTTTTTCTTGCTTTCGTTCTTAATGGGTTTAATACCCTATATTCAGTTCTGTCATTTGTTTTGTTTCGTGAACTTAATTTGAACTCCTGTGCCATTTTGTGCCCATTACGGTGTCTGTTATTGTATTTTGTTGAATTTAATATGTTTTTGTTTGTTAACTTATTCATATTTTTGATTGAAGGAATAAAATTGGCTTAGAAATAACTAGCACCTGTAGGAGTACTGTTCAGGGAAGATATTTACTGACTGATGATAATGGTAAATATTTCTTTGATGAACTCCTTTATTGTTCACGTTTCTACTTTTCTTTTCTTTTTTTTACAGTTAACATTGAATATCTGAATATATGCTTTCTTTTACGCATTTTGAGATTGTTTTCTTATGGGCGTTTGGTCAGTGAAAAAGTACTTTATTGTTTGAGTTAGTTTTTTCTTATTGCCCGAGTTAATTTGGATTTGTTAGATTCACAGTTATTTCACTTGTGTTATAGTGTTAGATCTCCGATCTTGCAGATGTCTGCCACATAATCTACCTTTGTTAGGAAAATCACAAGAGAGATTATATGGAATGCACAGTGCCTAAGAAAATCAAAGTTATTATTATTCTTTGGTTAAATGAAAAGTTGTTGAACTTTGATATTTAGTGGTATTAACGGGCAACTAAATTTAGAAAAAATGCCTTTTAGTCCCTCTTGACTTGAATTGTTGTTCTTTATGAAGAAAGAATGAGGAGAATCAGATGCATTCATTTTTTTTTCTGCCCATATAGTTGGAAATGTTGGTTCAATCTGTTGCAAGTGTTTGGTTTTAGTTGGGCGTTTCATTGTTAAGTGGCAAGGCAAGAAACAAAGAGTAAATTCTTTGTGGCCGTGATCATAAGGAGAAGGGAAAAATTCTTTGGTTCAACGCATCTAAGACAACTCTATGGGAGATTTGGCTTGGAGGAACTACTGTGTACTTAATATAAGGTGAAAAAATTGGGAAGAAACATTAGATTTTAACTGTTATTTATTTATTTATTATTTTTTTTAATTTCTTCTACAATTGATGGAATGTGGTACTCCTTTGTGTGGCTGGCTGGCTCATGGATTTATGAAAATGCTGAAAGGTCTAAAGAAAATTCTTTTGTCATGGAATAAGGATATGGCTGCATTTTCTCACAAAATAACAAGCTTTGTGATGTTTAAACAATCTCAATGCTTTAGAGGAATCCTCCTCCCTTAGCCATGACCAAAAAGCAGAAAAACACTCCATCAAAGAGCAACCCACCTTCCTCGTTGTAAAAAATGTAACTCATTGGTGCCAGAAATGCAAAGCCAAATGAATTTTACAAGGTGATGAAAAAAACTAATTCTTCCATCAGATTGCAGCTTCAAAGAAACATAAAAGCTCCGTTTGTGAAATTCTATTCTAAAATGGCCAATGGGAAAAGAATTTAAGGGTTTCTTTAATCTGCTTTTCCCCTAAAAATGTGTTCAGGTTCTTTTACCAAGTAATTTTTGCTGGGATCCAATCTCCTCTGAGCATAATCGATTACTGGAAGCTAATTTGTTGACTAAGATAGAAACTGTAAATGCCATTAACTCCTTAGGTTCAAATAAAGTTTTGGGTCCAGATGGTATTTTAGTTAGGCTTTAAAAAATCTTGGAACACCTTTAAGCATGATTGGCATATTGTAGGTGCTCCGTGGATGACTTTAGACCTATTAGTCTTATTCCTGCATGTACAAAATATTATCAAAGTTTTCTTAGAAGACTCAAAAAGGTCCTTCCCTACACAACCAACCACCAAATATCTATTAACTTAGTGTGGTGGGTAGAAAAATTTTGGATGCTTCTCTTAGTGCTAATGACTTTATAGATGAGTGCAAAAGGAAGAAAATGAAGGGAGTAGTTTTTAAAATTGACTTGGGAAAAACTTCTGACAAAGTAGCCTGGGATTTCTTAGGCGCAAATCTTCTTTCCTAAGGTTTTGTTCCACGTTGGAGAAAATGGGTATGGGCTTGTATTTTAAATGCTAACTACTCTATCATTATCCATGCTAGGCTGAAAGGTAAAGTACCAACAGCTAGAGGCATTCAGGGTGATGTCCTCATCCTTTTTGCAGATTGCCTTATTAAATTTCTATCTCGTGGATCCTCTTTTGGCACTACTAAGGGCTTGAATGTGGGTGGCAGCAAGCTTTCCATCCACTATCTTCGATTCATGGATGATACCATTCTTTTCTCTTCTTTTAAGAAGCAATATATCAACCTCCTTTTTAACATTGTCAAGATTTCTGAAGAAGATCTAATCTTAACATAAATTTTGGGAAACATAAGATATTGAACATAAATTGTGATGATTCATATATTGATTTACTAGCTTCATATTTTGGCTACAAGCATGGTACATTGTCTAGCTCTAAATTGGGCCTTCCTCTCAGTGACAACCCTTGTTCCTTTTCCTTTTGGGCTTCTATTCTTGAAAGAATTGTTAATAAGAGCTATGGAGGAGTTCTACTATTTCCAAGGGGGGTTGCCTCACATTACTCTTATACATTCCAATCATCAAGAAACCTTAATTTTTCTATTTGCATCCCCAATTTTTTTTCACCTGGTTTCTCTACTATCTCTGTTTCCTCATCCCCAGAATTCTTTTCACCACTTGTGCAAAGGACCTATCCTCCTTGTTTTGGAGAATCAAACCTCAAATGCTTTCATTGTCTTTTTCCCTTCCTTTCACTTTTTGCTGCTATCTTTTCTTAAAATCGCAAACCATCTCCTATCATGCTCCCTTCCTTTTTGTTACATTCTGTCGGATTCACAATACTTCTCTTTTCATCTTCATTGGATATCTTTGTAATTTTGAGAAACCAACCATTTCAATTGAATAGTTCCACGTCCACCATGAAATCTAACTTTCCTTAAGACACTTGTGATTTAAAGCGCTTTGAAGAAGCTTCACCAAACTTGTTCTAACAAAAGAAGTAGCTTCCATTGCACTATAATATAAAAATAAGATTTTTTTCCTTCCAACTTAAACAAGAAATCCAGAGATTCTTTAACTAATCTAACGCTGAAAAACTTATTTTGCACATAACTACTACTAAAGTCCATGATCACTCTAATGTTTATGCTCCATTTTCACCAGAGAGAGAGAGAGAGAGAGAGAACCGTGAGACCATATATTAACAATCCGATTAGAGTTTTTATTCCCTGAAATTGGCCTCAAAACTCGCTGGTATATGTAAAGTTGGTGATTGTGAATTAGGCTGCCTTTCTTGGCCTCTTTCCTTTTGTATGCTAACTTCTTTCAATGCGAGTGTTCCTTGGTTAAAGGTTAATTCTGGGGTAATTAATCGTGTTGCATACTGCTATTTGGTATAGTCTTCTTAATTATTATTGGCAGGTATAAAGCAGTCTAAGGCTTTAATGTGCTAAATTTTCAGGTGTACTTTTTTTTAATTATTTGTTATTGAGATTTCTATTGCTTCTATTTAGATATTCCATCTATGATTAAAATTTTTAATTACGACCCTCTGTCTTTCATGTCTATGACTATTCTCATGTTTTCTACTTATAATTGTATCTAGATCTTTATAATATTCTAGCAAATGCTAATTATTCTGGAGAGTGCTGTAATTTTTTTATATACATGCTTTTGTTAGCTATTGCAACTTACTCATAAAATCTACTGCACATTTTTTCCATTCAGCATAATGATTGTGCTCGCATTGCAGGCTATGTATGTGATGCTTTATCTATTGATCCACTATCTCATTGCTGCCTTGGGAAAAGGGAGAAATTTTCTTGTCAGTGAGTTTTTTTCCCAAATAAATTTCTGAAGAGTTCATGATGAGTGTAAGAGCTCTCAAGCTTAGTTTTTATTTTTCTGTTTGCACTTCGCAGTGGGTGCAACCTTGTTTCACAATGTTGCAATTCCTATGAATATTGTGTTTCATGCTGCCAGAATCCTTCAAAGGTATGATAGGTTTCTTTATGATTCTGCTTCATTCTCTCTTTCTTTAATATTCTTTTTCCATATGTATTCGCACTGGAATCTAAAAGTTGGTTTATTCTGGACACTGTTTGCAGACAAAAAAGGAACAAATACTAAAAATCAAAATTGCCAAGCCAGCCACCGCAGGTGATATTCAATGGATCAATATTTATATTGTCATTTTTTATGCAGTTTGTTTTGGGAGTTTATATTATAGTTTATATATAAGCTTCCATTATGAGTAAGAATGTAGGTTGTATGTTTAGCTTATTCCATTTCTCATTGAGGGGTTGTTTTAACAAAAAGCAGTATGCAATAAGGCTCTTCGATGACATAGAAAGGCCAAAAGGGCCTTAGAACAGCTTTGCGAAGTCATCTTTTTTGCGTCATCTTCGGAACCTTTAAGTTTAAGTTTTTTTTTTTGGTAATTTTTTTTTTTAATAATTATTATTATTGTAAATTTTATATATCAATAAAATTGTCTTTATAAATAAACAACCTATTAATGTAAAACGAGCGGTTTGATCTAGTTCAGATTAAATCTTCATATTGGTATTTTCTTTCTCCTTTATTTGCAAATTACTACTATTATGATGTTTGTATGAATTGGGGGCCTTTATCTCTTCTCTTTTAGGTTGTTTTATTGATTTTTTTTTCACTCCGAGAACTTGTATCCTTGAACATTTTTTTGATCATTTTTATTAATTAATGAAAAGTTTATATTTTGTTAAAAAATTGTAAAAGATGTATATTGGAAAAATAAGACATCCTCCCCAAACCCGAGGAGCTTAATAGAAATGCTCCAAGCTGTTGGATCAGTTACAAGGTAATAATTGCAAAAAATATTTAGAAAAGTTGCTCAAAGTTTTTAGAACTCTTAATTTATAGGAAAAGAAAAAGGACTTTGGTTTTTAATATTCTTCCAGTACCTTAGCATATTCATTTCAGTTTAACCTCATTTCTCTCAACAACTTGCTCCCATGTTTTTGTCAAGTTGTGGAAAGTGAAAGTTCCAAAAATTGTGAGACTGCTTTGTAGGAGAATCAACACCATAGACATTAATCAGAAATTTATATTCTTTCCCATTGTTGGATCTTTGTAGAGAGGCCCATGAAGACCAGAATTGTTTATTGGTGCATTGCCCTTTCTCAAATCATATTTCTGGTCCAAGTTTTTGCATATTTTTTAGATTAGGTTCAATTTAAATCTAGTATGTAGTTAGGTGTTGGTGGAGATTTTGGTTAGCTGCCCCATGTGGGTAGGTAAAGATTTCTGTAACCAGCGAGCTTCCTCTCGATTTTGTGAAGTATTTTATGGGAAAGGATTAGAAGGATTTTGAAGATAAGTATTCTGAATAGAAGAAGGTTGGGACTGCTGCTCACACCAATGCTTGTCCTTTAGGTTGTACTTCTAGATTCTTTCACGATATCCTCTTTTCATTGATAATTGATGATTAGGATCTTGTCGATTTTGATTTGAGGGTCTTTTGTTTTTCTTTTTATCTTTTGAGGCAGCTTAAATATTAGAAACTATGCTAAATTTTGCAGGGACGTATGCTAGTGTCTTTGATTTCTGTGTCGGGAGGTGTCGTCATAATTCTGAGAGTGTTGTAAGTTTCTGCATAGATCTCTAAATGCTTAAGGTGAAACCTGTAGTATTGCATTTTATTTGAAACTCTGAAGTGCCATTACTTTATTTTCATTGCAGGGTTCATTGAGCATTTTCTTTTTGGGATAAGAACCTATTAAGCGTAGTTTTTTTACTTAAGGTGCAATAAATTTGATCTTATAGGACGATAATATATAATTTTTATTTATCCTTTATATAAAACTGGCTAAACACGTGCAACCCTTTTTTTAGTATAAAGTAATGTTTACACAATCGAAGATGTTTTTCCTGTTGTAGGACCATTACATTTGAGTCATTATTGTTGGTGCTCCAACAAGTCAGGCTAGGCTGTATATGTAGAATGAACATTCATAAATACCCTGTGCCAACTTAAGAATCTCCTTTTGATGGCCTAATAGTTTTATCGTTTTGATTTATATCCTTGTAAACTATGATGAATGAATAATTTGTCACCATTACTTTTTTCCTTTTCACAGTTCAGATATCTGATGGAATTTAAAATTTTCAGGTGCACGAAAATGCTTACCACAGTGCTTACCATCATTGCTTTTCTCTGCCGTCATATTCTTCAGGTTAGCTAGTGATTGAATTAGATCGGAGCTCTTTGTTGACTGCTGTTAATTACCTTGAAAAATTCGTTGGATTAAGTATAGTTAGATCCAAATCATGTCGTGAAAATTTTCAGAATTATTGCAATGAGGTCGTTTCATGTGTAATATTCTTTTTGACCATTTTCCACGTGTGATTCATTTTTTTAGCATTGCTGAGTTTTCACATTTCCATTCTTTTAGCATATTGTAGTTGTTGTATTCCCTAATGTTTATTAGAAATAAGAATAAACTTAGAGTGCTACATCCAAGAAATGGGATGATAATGATGTACAAAATCCACTGTAGCCTATGCAATATGAAAGAAATGGTTTGCGGCTGAAAGATAAAACAAAAGTGCTTTGGAAGTGTGATGTTAGAGCTTTTTTTATAGATTATCTGGCTAGAAAGAGAAACTGAAGGATCTTCCGAGGAAAAAGAATCCTTTTGAATTTTTTTGTGAACTTGGTACAACATACATCCTCTACTTGGAGAGGGCCCTTTACAGCATGTTCTTTTATTAATTTGAATTGAAAAGGTTTCATGTGTGTTCTTTTGGTCCGTTAGGTTGTACCCTTTTTGTTTAACTGTTTCTTGTATACAAACAGAAACGATTGGTAGCTATCTAGGTAATCTGGAAGAATTGGTATGGCTGAAATGTGAAAGTTTGATCAAATTTGTGTCATAAGACGATACCAAAATGGATTACAGATGAGTTTGTGAGAACTAATAAGGTTAGTATAGGGAGGAGCTAAGCTGGGAGAAGATTGGTTAAAGGGTTTATTTTGACATGTTAGCTAAAGGGCGAGTGATAATTGAGAAAAAGTAATAGTTAAAATTTCAGGAGAGCTCGAAAGAGAACCTAATGAGCTGTATGTTTGGAGCTATTCTCTTTTTCTATAGGTATCCAAAACTTGTAACTTGTACCCATGATGTTGTTGTCGCCTATTTTCTTTTATTCTTCTTCTTTCTTTTTTTATTTTTTATTTTATTTTTTATCAATAATGAATGAGCTTCCATCTTTTTCGTCACATACACACTAGCTAATACTTATGCCATAGCTCATTTGATTCTATCCCAAATTTCCAAACCGGTTTTGTTAGGGGATCTTTGTTCCTCTCTCTCTCTCTCTCTATATATATATATATGTTCCTATGCCCAAACGTCCACATCCGCAACTTTACTCCAACCTACCAAGAAATCTTCTTCTCGACCCTTTTCCTTGTAAAAGAAAAAAAGACTAATAAAAATCTCATGTCTCTTAATTTTTTTTAAAGGAAAACAAATTTCATTAATGCAATCAAATATACCAAAGGGAGGAAGACCTTCAAGGCTAATGTGAGTTAAATACCCTCCAATTAGCACAAATATCGCTAAGTGAACTATGAAATGTGATAAAAAAAGATAAATGGGGTTTCCCTCTCTACCGAATGTTCTATTGTTCCTTTCAAGCCATGTGTTTAAAGAAAACTTCTGATCAGATTTAGTCTTCTAAGGGTGATTCAGCACTAAGGGTGATTCAGCAGCAGGGACACATGCCTCTTAAAGTCTTAATTTCCAACCATATTTTCCTTTGCCACAGCAAAGAGGGACCTACAGTAAGTAGGAAGGTTTGCTAATACCACATTGCTTAAACTTAGTCTTCCACCTTTTGACAAATTAAAATTAATTTTACTCAACATTTTCTCCACCAATTGGTTCCCAAAACCTTAACTTTTTCCAAATAATCACAAAAACCCTATTATCAGAAATCAGAAGGGAGGATTTGTGGGTAGGAGCAAGAAATGAGAAGCTTCATGGCTGCAAAGGTATAAATGAATACTCCCGTTAAAGGCAGAATTTGTATCCACTTATGAACGGATCCCACCCGAATCCGTTAGAATTCCAAGTTGACCTTAGGATGAAAGTTTATTTATTTATTTATTTTTGATAAGTGAGTATGAAAGTTAGTAAATAACTTCCACTGTAAAGTTGTATGAAAGTTAAAGAAGTATCTTCCATTGTACAAGGAACTATGTAAAGTCTTCACATAAAGTCGATTTGAATTTATGGTTTTTCATATGGCTTCAACTTTTCACCTAATATGGCTTCACATCCAAACTTCTTTTTTTCTCCTTTGGATGATTGACGACCCTCCCATATGATCCACTTCACCTTCTGACTTACGTATTATTGGAGAATTCTTTTGAAAAGGAAAATGGATGCACTTTGTGAGGCCTTTCTTTTGGCTTACTTGGTAAGAAAGGAAGCAAAGAATATTTAAAGATAATGAGCTTCATTTTTTGAGCAAGAAAATAACTTCTAATTGATATAATGAAAAGGAAAAATGTTTAAGAGATACAAACTCCACTACTATAGCTTCTCTTCTCTTTTATCCAATTGGAGAGTCTTTTTGTTACTCCTTTGGAGCGGGGTCCTTCACACTTTTTGTAATTTCATAACATCAATGAAATTGTTTCTTAACAAAAAAAAAAAGCTTGAATGTTAATCTTTTTGCTGGCCCCACATTGTTGGTATAAGTCTTCTCTGTTTATTCAATGTAATTTTTTTTTATTTAAGTTATTCTTTGACTCATGTCCCAACGTATAGGATGTGCTTTTCTTAAATTAACATGGTCCAGTACGTGGAATATAAAATTTTCAAAATAGTAAAATTGACACATTCAGCTTTAGTTTAGGCATCTATAATAGTTGCTAGTAACAAAAGTTTAAGTTAGGTCAAAATTAGTATCAATTGAGGCATTAAAATTAAATAATTTCTCAACATAAAGTTATTATTCTGGATACAGAATGATGTGCGCAGAGAGATACATGATGAAGTATCTTATGCTCTGATACTTTATTCTGGCTCCTGAGGCATTCATTAGATTTTCTTAGAAATCAGTAGTTTACTTCGCTTTCTTTAATCCTATCCTTCTGTAATGTTTTTTTTAATCCTTCTGTAATGTTTGTGATTCACATCCAAAATCTGGATTATTATTTATATGTTTTTTTCTAAGCATATATTTTTTTTAATGGTTTCTTATGTCTTATTCAAATCAATTTATTATACTTAATTGGGCTTCATAGGAGTCAATGGTACACAACTAGAAGTCAGACTCAATGGTGTCAATGTCATTGTTGGAAGGTATCACTCGGGGGTAGTTATTTGTGTTTGTTTAACTTATTCATTGATTGATCTCTTTCCTATACTTTTGAACACGACGGATGATAGACAAGGAGAGTCATGTGATTCAGTTTGCAAGTCAAATGGACAATCGTGTGTCCCAAACAAGATTTCGGTCCTAAATCAATGTGATATGTGAGTAATCTGCTGTTTTCTTTTGAATAATCTTTTCTTTAGACATTTGAACATGATTGTTTAATTCATCCTTTTGTATTGGCAATGCTTTTAGCTCAGTTTCATTTGACTTTCGATACTCACCCCGTCCCGTGGAGATTTCCTGATTGTATTCCCTCTCCATTTATTAGTAGGCCCTTCAAATTTGTTATGATGTATGTGAATTTAAACAGAAAAGTGGAAATCATTAAATCCCAATCAATAGTCAATTGGGTTCTTTTCAGTGTACTTTATTACTCCCCCTGAATTATGTATTTTCTTATAATCATATTCATGGTGTTTTCTTTATTTTGGGACAGTATGGAGAAATACTTAAGCTGCAAAGGAGGTTGTTTAGCAAGTGTGGGGCCTGATCAACCTGCTGAAGTTGCTTATAATGCTCCCAAAGAACTAGTATGTTGTACTGTTCTCTTATTGTATAGAATATCGAAGTGATTACCATTATTAGACAAGACCATCAATATGGGATAATTTATTGAAAAAATATCACTTTGGGGGGATAATTATTGCTAATTGACATTTTTTTTTCTCCATTTTCAAATTGCACCCGGTTTCACTCGAACACTGATTTTTTGTTGGCATTATAAAATTGGAGTATTATTGGATGAATAATCTAGAAGAATGAAACGAGTGGGAATGAGAACAAAATTCTTATACTGTGATACTGCAAATTTGGGATTGAAACCAAATTACTGATGTGGTTTATCGTTGTCGGAAATGATAATAAATTTTCGACAAAAAGAGAAGGAATTGGAAGAGGAGATAATATGAGACCGGAAGGTGTTAATAAGCTTGAGCATTGTAATTGGGTCATGAGGCTTCTTCATTCCCTGAACCAATTACAACAAAATCTAGTTCAAAATGCTTTCTTTCTTATTCTTTCTTTCTTCTCTCTCTGGTTGTCTGAGGCCTGATGCATTGAAGGAAGTGGAGATGTAGATTATGTAGTTGTAGGATCAAACAAGACGAGTATAATAGTATCATGTTATAACATGTACATTTCGATGAGGGCACAAACTTTTCACTGAAATTGTGAAAAGTTACAAGCAAGGTTATAAAGAACCCCCGCTAAGATAATAAATACAGTAAAAATTGACCCCAAAAGGCGCCGAACCAAACATCACACCAAATAGAATATTAAGACTTTCTGCCTTGATTGGGAAGAAAACAAGAAGCCATTAGAAAATTTCCTCCAGGAGTTCAAAGTTCAAAATATCTAGGGGAACTTTCTGGACAACCCATCCCTCTTAGAAGGATAGAACCTCATCCTCTTTTTTCTTTTGCCCCTGAAAAAATTGTGAAACTGGATATGTCTCGTTTGTAAGAGACGCCAACACCTTTGTCACAAGGGAAGGGAATTCCCATTGTCAAGGTCCTCGTGTAATCAACGACAACAAATACCACAAATGCGAATTTCTCTAAGATTTTTACGAAAGTAAACCTTTAAAGAAGATCTACCAAGCATTGTAGAAGGTGTAACTAAACCAAATGCAAGAATATAACAACCACCAGACCACTGCAAAACGCCCATAAATGAAGAGCTCAGACACCTTGATAGCCACATCTGATGAAAAGGAGTTCCCTAGCTTTGAGGCTCACTTTTCTATCAAACTAAACATAACTCTCCAAGTCATTCCACTTGCTGACCGAGCCATCTCACCTCCTAACTGACGTACTTTAGCTGCAAGAGATCGATAAGATTTGTAGTACCTACTAAAACT
The DNA here is from genome assembly GCA_026257165.2 of Telfairia occidentalis. Taxonomy (NCBI): domain Eukaryota; kingdom Viridiplantae; phylum Streptophyta; class Magnoliopsida; order Cucurbitales; family Cucurbitaceae; genus Telfairia; species Telfairia occidentalis. Next base: position 967,587 of record JAOANK020000070.1, on the reverse strand, counting down.
TGGTTCAAGATAATCTTCACCCTGCTTTTCCTTAAGCTTACCCAGATTTCTTCAGATAACCAATGCAACCAATCCAAATTGAATCCTTTAAATGGTTAAATTCCATCCTTTCAATAAGTGGACTTTTGTTTACAGGAGACAGAGCTTCCACCCCATTGACCACTTTTGTTTGGACTCAAACTATGGGAATATACTTACCGGCCCACTGTTAATAAATACTAGTGCTTCAGATGACAAAGAAAACACCATTACTTTTCATTCTTCATTTTTAAGTAGTTACAATTTCTTTGGAGCAAAGTAAGGATTTCTGACCGTTGTGTCAAATTCTGTGCAAGTTCACATCATTATCAAGTGAGGGTCATAGCTTCTAATCTAAAGATCTCGTTAGAACATATAGCTGTGATGTCTTCAGACGATAGTGTATAACAATGATATTATATAGTGTTGGAAGATTTTTTTTTTGAAAAAGATACTTTTTCATTGATAGGTGAAATAAGTACAAGAGGGCGAAGGCCAATATTACAAAAGGCTTTTCCAAGAAATGCAAAGGTT
>JAOANK020000070.1:891252-905906 GCA_026257165.2 Telfairia occidentalis | reverse complement strand
TAATTTTTTTTATTATTTGCATTTCTCTCTCTTAATTATCAAATTTGAAATTTGGTGAGTATGAAAAATTCTCACATACCGGTATGCAGCCAAGTATTATCTAGAAAAAAAAAAAGTAACCGCCATCGGTGACAAATATAAAAAAGAATTAATTAGAAATAGAAAAAACAAGCGAGAGAGAGAGTAGACGGAAAAAGAGGGCAAAAAGAGGAACATGGGATGTGGTTGGCAAAATACAAAGGAAGTTCACGGGAATGAAAGAAAATTGAATTGCCCTTTTGGTTTTGGCCTTTTCTTTGTGTCCTTCTTCTTCTAAACTGGTAGTTATTGTGTGTGCTCAAGGACCACCCTTGTCCCTATGCACCGCTGTCTTCGTCTTTCTTTCAACTTTCATTCCAACACCCATTCTTCCACAATGTCCAAACTTGCTTTATTTATTTTTTTTTATTTTTTTCAAATATCTATTTTTGATTCCTCCACTTTAAATTCTATTTTAGTTGCTAAACTTTCGTATTTATTTCATTTGGGATATGGTAGAGAGAGACCAGAAGGGAAATCAAACGAGCATAGCTGAATTGATTAAGACATATCTTCTTGACTAAGAGATTATAAGTTTAAATTCTCATCCTAATTCAAAAAAGAAAAAAAAAAAGATGGAGAGAGAGAGAGCGAAATTCAAAAAATATATGACATGTACCACAGATGATTTGGAGGTTTTGAAAAATTTAACTAGACTATAAAAATTAAATTGAAATATTTATAATCATAGAAACTAACTTGAAGCTACCTACCGAATTTGAAGGACTAAAATGATAACTTTGACCTAAATTATTTAACATTAATTTGGAATCGTTTTGAGATTTGATGATTGACCTATCAACGTTTGGTGAATAGTCAAAATATCCGTTTTAAGTTTTTATTTTAAATAATTAAAACCAAAGTTAATGGCAAAACGTATAATATCGGGTTTATGAACACAAATAGTTTTTGGTCATTTTCATTGATATTCTATAATTGTTTATTGGAAATATGATGTGACGCAGGTTTTCATTTGTTCAATTAATGCGTGAGTGAGAATTCAACTTTAAAAAAAAAATAGGTATTTTATTCACTAAGATATATTCGAATTCACACGTACGATATCTTTATTCATTTACTTGCAAAATAGAAAATTACATAGAGAGAATGGGAAAAAATTCTCGGTATTGATAATATAATTTTTTTTTATACTATCATCTCCATGCAATATTTGCCATAACACAACAACAATTAAGAATAATATGAAGTCCATGAAATGAAATAATATATCGATTATTGACAAGTCAAATTCTATGTGTTAAAGTTATGAACGAAAAATTGATAACAATCACAAAAACAATTTTAATATGAAGAATACTAGTATGCCGAGATATTCTTGTATACAACCATTAAAAATATGATACATATTTAAGTTTTTGAAGAGTTTTTTTTTTCTTTTTTGCATCTCTCTCTCTTAGTTGTTAAATTTTTAATATTGGTATGTAGAAAGATTTTTTATTCCTGAATCCCGATATGTAATGTGGACAAGTATTTTCCTTTAATGATAGGTAGGCTCACAAACAAAACATTAAAAAATTTAAGAATTAAAATGATGAAATCAAAGTAAATTTTGGAGAATTTATGTTCTTTTAAATATTTAAATAAAAAAGAATTAGTCAAATTGAGTATAGCTCAATTGGTTAAGGTATATCTCTCTCCGACCAATTCGAATCTCCACCTCCACATGTTGTTGAATTTATAAAAAAGAACTACGGTTTTTTTTTAAAGGAAATTAAGAATAATTGAAGGTGTTCAATAATTTTGAGAAATTGGGTGTTTTTTTGGAACGATTTGTCGCACTCCCAACTCAAAAGGATGTCGTCTCAGCTCTTTTCCAAATAAAATCAATTTGAAATCTCCTCCGTGAATTATTTTCCAATAAATAATACACACTGTTTTTTCTTCTTCTTCTTCTTCTTTTTTTTTTAAAGAAAAATATTATTTAAAAATTTTATGAGAATCTTTTTTGTCATTATTTTTCATTCAGAACTCTACATTTTATAATATAATCTTGGTTACTCTAAAACAATACATATCTTATACCAAGGGGAATATTTCCTACTTGCAATCCATGTCAATAAAAATAATTAAATTCTATCATTTTCTTTTTCATTTTTAAAATAAAACTATTCATTATTTATTTTTGGCCAGAGAAAAAAGCTTTAAAAAAATTATTTTATTATTTTTTTAAGAAAAATTTGATCTGGCTAAGCGTTGTGCGACTTGATACTTTCAGTAATTACAAAGTAACTTTGGTTTTTGCCATCCAAACAATCCAAAAGTTAAAAAGTGTAACCATATATATATATTATTTTTTCTAGAAAATAGTAATTCATTGAATTTTTCTCTCTTAAAATACTTTAAAAATAACCCTTTCGTTAAAACTATGAACGTTGTTGCAATAAGATAAGACTATTTTTGTAGATATCATTATTTTGGTCTTTATTTTTAAGTTTTAGCTAGGTTTGCATAATTTATAAACTAAACTTAGACCATTTTAATGCTTAAATTTTGAGCATTTCAATGACTTGATTTTATACTGTCTTGTTGGTTGATTTCATAGACAAATTTATAGTTTGGTCTTGAAGAAATATAAGTTTACTGCGGTCTTGAAGAAATATTAAGTTTACTACTCATTCAAATTTAGGGTAGTGCAAGGCAATGAAATTAAAGCTTAGGTTAAAATTAAATTTTTTTTTTTTTTAAAAAAAAACATAGGAGTAAAAATGAAAATGTCTCAAACTCTATGTAAAACTATTTTATAAGAACTATATAGAAATGAGAAAAACTAAACCGAACATAACTCAACTGGTTAAGGTATATCTCACTGACTAAGAGATCCTGAGTTCGAATCACCCTATCACAAGATGTTGAACTAAAAAAAAAAAGAATAGAAATAAGAAGAGATGGTTAAAATAAAAAGCATATACAAACAATGTAAACTATATAAAATGCACTTAGATGGAATGTGACAAGAGAAGAGAAGAGAATTTTTGGTTTTATTATAAGGTATTTGGAAGGTTTTCATGTGGCATGTTACCCTCTTAGCCTATTTGATAAGATATATAGAATTCCAATGAGAGTTAGGGAGAGATTTTGATTGGGCAAATAATTTGAGAGAGAGAGAGAGAGAGAGAGAGAGATTCTTCATTTGATGTGACACAAACAAGTGAGAATTCCAAGCATGGCTTCTAAACCAATTAGCATCATTTCACATTTCATTTCTAATTTCTCTACTTTGCCCTTCATATTTCCAAAGAGGATCCAATTTTTCCTTTGGAAATAGAAGCCTTTTTGGTACTACTAGCATGGAAGAATGGAAAATTTTCTTTAGTTCTTTCATTTATTTGTATGTATATGATAGTGGATTATCCTAAATGTATTCTAAAAACTCAAATCCTATTGAAGTTCCAGGATATATCTGAATTTCAACTGTCCAATAAATATAAATTTCAATTATGTGGAATCAAATAACCAATTGGAATAAGTTGCCTAAGAATCGATAAATGAACTAATCTATCAACCTAAGTTAGGAACAATCACATATACACAGTATAGTAGAAAGAGAAAGAAAGACACCAGATTTATATTGGTTCACTCAATGTGGGCTACGTCAAGTTCTATGTAGCAGGTTTCACTAAATCTTTCAAGAAGAAGTATAAAAAAGATTACAACCACACTTAAGAGATTTCTCACAATTTTCTCGGAGGGAAACAAGTTTCACGAAGCACTCGAATGCTCAATCTTCTTATAGAATGGAGTACGAGAATCATAACCTCACACATTCACTAAATCACTCACTTTACATTTTTGTAAATCTTTATATTTCTCCGTGTTTCTGTTTGTTCTGTATCTTTTGGTTTTTGGAGTTATAGGTATATTTATAGAGGCTCACACCCAAACTTAATAGAAAAATGAAAATGTTGCAAACCATTTCCTAAAACGAAAATGTGATGAGATTTCCTTTTTCAATTTTGACTCCACTTACTAATAAAATATTTAAAAATGATAAACAAAAAAAGAAAAAAAGAAGAAAAACCATCATTGAACTTGATAAGATCAGTTACAATTGTACTCTCAAATTTTCCATTTGAACGATTACTTATTCAAACTTATGTGATCAATATTACAATTAAGTTATGTCCTTATGGTTGGAGTTACAAACATATAAGTCTCACATTGGTTGTAAGCAAAGATTAAAGTATATGTCATATGTTAATATATTCGTAAATTGAAGGGAATATCGATGCCTGTATAAAGATTTATGAAACGTAAAAAAAATATATCATAATTTAGTCCCAAATATAGATATATATACACATAATAAGAACTATAATTTATAATTTATTTAGGAAGTGAAAGTAACTCAATTATAATTATTTGAAATAATTTTTATATATATTTTTGTTTTATAGGAATATCTGTTGATATCGATATCATTGAAATCTCTATATCGATATTGACATCGATATTCTAATCTTTAGCTGTAAGTGGAAAAGATATATGATTTATAAGCAAATGACAACGTATTTCTATTAGTACGAGTTTTTTTTTGGGTGCAAAAGAAAAATTAATATGCTGCTTAGATTCAAAATAAACAATCATTGTAAAAATATTGAGAGATCGGACTTCTATAATTTAGGAATGGTTTTTACAATTTCTCCAAAAATAATGTATCAAGTAATTAATTATGTAATTGAATGTTAATGAAGTAAATGTTATATATGACATTTGGCTAATTTTACGCAAAAACCAATACAAAAAGAAAAATATTAGGAATTGAAAGATTTTTTTGGTAAAATACACTTTTGGTGCCTAAGTTTGAGAGTAGGTTTCTATTTGGTCTCTAAGTTTCAAAATCTGACAGTTTAGTTTCTAACATTTAGAAAATGGTTCTAAAAGGTTCCTAAAGTCAAATTATCATTCATGAAATACTTTTTGTTTTATTAAAATTTTATTGTTCAATAAAATTTTAATTTAACCATGTCATTTAAAATTAACACTTTCACCATGTCACTTAGTCTCTCAAACTTTCACGTTAGCATTTCATCAGTGATAGTTTTACTTCATGGATCTTTTAGAATCATTTTCTAAAGATTAGGGACTAAATTGTCAAATTTTGAAACTTAGAGACCAAATAGAAACATACTCTCAAATTTAGGGACCAAAAGTGTATTTAGGCCAAGATTTTTGAAAGTGAAATTGATTGATCATGAGATGTTTAGATGTAGTTGGGAATCTAAATTACCTTTGAGAGATTTGATGGTTTTTGTTATTACTTCCTTTGCATTTTTGTTTATGGAGATATTTGAATTTACTTATTGAATTATTTTTGTTTCTATGCTTTTCAATTTTGATTCTGATAAGAAAAGAATTTTTGACTTTTGTTGATTCATTATCAACTTTTTCTCTAAAGTAAAATGAATGGTGAGTGAGAAATTTTTGTAGACATTAAGGGCAAATAAACAATTTCAATCTGAACACTTTTACTTTTCATGAATTTTTTTAGGAATGAATATTGAAATTAATATCTCCTCAAAATGAAATTTTCTAATTGCTAATTAACCAACAAATTAATCTCATAAAAAGACTCGAAATTAATTCATATGAATGTTCAAACTTAATTACGTATAGAAAGGTTAAATATATGTTTCAATCCTTAATGTTAGGTTTTTTTTTTCTTTTTTAATTTAGTCCCTATTATTTAAAAAGTTTCAAATTATATTTTCAAATACTTTAACATTTTTCTATTTAATCTTTTACCATTTGTCAATGTTTAAATTGGTTGATATATGTCAAATCGAGCATATCTCAACTGGTTAAAGACATATTTCCATGATCAAGAAGTCATGAGTTCAAATCCTCTCACCCTCACATGTTGTTGAACTAAAAAAAAATGGTTGATATATAATTGCCAAATCGAGCATATTTAACCTTATAAAAATACTTGAACCTAGTTATATATCAGCTTGATAAAATGATCATAAATTTTAAAAGAAAAAGATGATATTATTTTCTATCACTTCTTTTAGTTTAGATTTCAATGTAATAACTTAAAATTTTAAGGTTGAATTTGACTCAATCAACTAATTACACGGTAAAAAAACGAACTTTTTATCGAGAACTTATTACCATTCGAGCCTAGCATTAATATTCTATGCTACAATTTTACACATGGTTAAGTCATGTGATCAATTTTTTTTTTTTTTTGGGTACACAAATGGCAGTCCAAAATTTATGCCCTATATGATGTAATTGACTATTTCATAACTATAGTTTCCTATGTTACAAAATGGAATAAATATGAAATGTTTTTCTCTTAAATACTCGAATCATATAAAATTAAAGCACTAAAGTTGATTGATGTTGTAGTCAAATACTTAATATATTTGTGCATAAAAATACATAAAAGCTATGTTATATTGGTAACATATAAAAATTAGGAAATGGTTTATCAAAAAATTATACCAATTTTTAATTGCCAAAATTATCTTTGTTTGTCACTGATTCTCAAATTCCACGTATGAAATTATTCCACTAAAGTCTTGAACTTGAGAAATTATTCAATGAGACCACCACAATGTAACTGTCTCTTAATAACCGTTGGATTTAGATTTTAAAATCTCCCTACCTGTAATAACCATTGGATATAAAGTTAAGGTACTTTTACAATTTTTCTCTCATAAATCTAACTGCGTAAAACTATAAGGTATATTGTGACGACTTTCTTGAATAATTTTTTCTTGAAATTCTAATTGCTATGTTGATACTCATTGGTGAAAGTGAACCAAAAATCATCCAAGAGGAACTTAAAAAAGACAAACAAATTACTCAAAAGGAATAAACTTCCAAAATTCCCCATTTAATCCTCCTTAATCATAAAAGTTAAGTGTTATGTTTTTAATCAAATCTTTAACTTACACAACAGTGGCCTACAAATTAATTAATTCACCAAAATTATCATGTGAGGATACCATGGACTGTTTGGAATTTGAATCAATCTTCAAAGTATCCACTCTCTTGGTTTTATTGAAAAAAAAGGCCCAATTTGGAGTTTGCAATTGCATTCACAATACTTCTATGACTGCAAATTATTTTCATTTGAATCACCATTATTTAATTAAATTTTATCAATACCCATCATCAAAAGTAAATAATTTAAATCTCTTTATAACCAATTAACATTCATAAAGAAGTCAATAAGTCCATATAAATATATACTTAAAGAAATTGACTTAACTAAATTAGATAGACTCCAAACTAAAATAGAACTTTTAAAACTACAAGAATTAAACTAAAATATATATTTTTGCGCGATTCAATCAATTTCAAAGGCGAAAAGTAGACTTTAAAAAGGATTGAGGTAAAATTGAAATTATCATCCACGAACTAAACCACCCAAAAAAAAAAAAAAATCAAAATCTTCTTAAAAAAAGCCATAGATGTAGAAAAGAGAGTAAGAATCCCTTAGTCTGCCTTCTAATTAAAACATTTTTTCATAAATAAATAAATGTTTATAAAATATTTTAACTTTTGATTATCTAAAATTACTCGAAAAGATTGACGCTCATAGAAAAAATAATTTCATTTTAAAAACATCTTTCCTCAAAGTTATCCAATTTTCTTCTCCAGCAACAGGCTCGATCTCATAGCATCGTCCTTTGTGATGATCAAGACGTTCCTCAGAGAATATAAGGTTTTCATCCCTAAGTCACCTAACAGCGAATCATTCTCATTTTCAAATAAACATGAAAAATACAAAACTAAAAACATCTATATACAACTTCAAAAACAGTTCCACCCAAGAATTACTTACTTCCAAGTCTGTGACATCGTTTTGGTCTCCCCCGAACAAGATTAAACTTTTCTTCTTTTTGGCCTACCAAAATACTTCTCCAAAACCTTTCTTCATTTTTTTTTTTTTTTTTACCTCTTTTCTAGAGAGGGACTATGTCTACAAGAATGAATCAATATATCCATAGGTATGCTTCCTGTTATATTGTAGTAAGCTTGCATATGTCCTATCCCAGATTCCTATGTACAGAGACTCATCATCTGGACTCAACGACACCCCCGAGATCTCTCCGAAGAAGTCGATCTCTTGCCTCTTTTTATAATCTGCACTCGTGCTATAAACATGTACAAAATCTGCAGGTTCCGCGACCACCATGAACTGACCGTCTGATGAATAACGGATGGATCGAGCAGCACCTATATGACCCTTCAGAATTGCAATGGGCGATGACAACTTCCGTATATCCCATACTCGGCATGTCTTGTCTTGATTCCCTGTAGCAAACATCCGACCATTTGGGTGCCAAGCCGAAGCGAACGAGTAATCTCGATGACCAACTACTGTACCTATAGCCTGGAATACATTATAATTCATTGTGTTAATGTCCTTTACAGCTTCGGTTATAAGCCTACAATGCGAGTTACAGATCCAAAATACTAAAGAATATCTTGAAGTCTACATAAAGATGAGGAAAGAAGAAGATAACAAGAAAAGGGGATTAATTATCATCTAATCTTCCATTGATACTGTCTAAATAGAATCAGATACATTCAAACAAACAGAGAGCATGAATATGTGCAGTGCAACTGGCAAGTTTGAACAGAAAAAGAGTATTACTATATGCAAGGACAACGTTTTCAAGGCTATACATCCATACATTATCCTAAATTAAATAAAAAAAATCTAAAAGTCATATTCAACACCATTATCATTATCAGTAATAGAATCAACCTTAATTTTTTCCTTACAACCTTTCTCCCTCTTTTCCCATTTTATATTTTTATCCACACCAAAAGATCTGCATTTTTCCTCCATGGTTTTTAGCTCTCTACCATGTTAGAAACTTACAGCCACAGGGCTAGTGACAAAAATGAAGCTAATGAATGTCGGAAACGTGCAATCATCTCAGAAACAAATAGAAAGCATGGCAATGACTTCTCCAAAACAATAATGTATAACTTGAACCCAAATTGTCAGCCTAGGTAAGAAATTGAAAGAATATTAACTTTATCAACTCCTACTTACATTCAACCCATATTCAGAATAATAAAACGGTTCAATCTATGCGGTGTACAAACTTCCTTACCGTTCCATTTCGTGAATCAACAATCAATCCATCTGTGTGATCCCCAACAACAGTGATAAGCCTGCGGTCTGGGCTCACTGATGTATGCTGCAGCAACAGAATGATAAACAAAGAATGATTAGAACGTTTTCCCTGATCATTCACACAATTGATGTCTTAGCAAAAATGCCATTTCTCTAATATATTACTCATTGTTGCATTCAGTATTTTAAATTATTGAAAGTTAACTTTCACTACAAGCAGGGCTGTCCTGGCATGGCATCATCAATTGAATAGCAGTCATAAATTCAGGAAATACAAGAAATTGGAGGAGAAATGTAAGGAACAGACTGGGAACATAGACCCAATCATTCATGTAAAATCTGGAGGAGGCATACATTTACTGGCCAAGGAAAATGGAAGTGATTCAAAAGCTGAAACCTCTCCATGTCATACTCTCTCATGCTGCAATCATTATTTGCTGCCATAAAATGCAATTCGCCACTGCAAAAATTAAAAAATCAGTTTTGAGTTCATGTACATACTCCACCAAAGAGACTCCGCCAAAGTGCTAATACCTCATGCTGTCATATATTTCAACAGCATTTGTAATGGCGTTATCATCATGTGTAGTGCGAGTACAGAAGCTTACCCCTTGTTTATCCAAACGCTGCAGGAATGAACAAAATTTTTAATATAATGTAATCTGACAACTCAAATAATTAAGCCATTTATCCAAAGAATATTTTCTTAAAACAAATAGTTGCTTCAAGTTATCATAAATTTAACTGGACTGACAATGAAGTAATATCAATAGGTAACTTCATGTAACACCACGAAGTGAAACAAAAAGGCAGACATTTTTTTCCCATATTATAGAAAATTCACTATGATCATATCACAAATGTCAAATATCAAATTGACATCATTCCTCTCACATTGCACAAATTAACCAAACCATAAAAGTAATAAATATTCAAGGTAGATTGAAAATTTTCAAAACATTGAAAATAAAACTGATTTGATGTGAGACACTATCAATATAAACAGGAGGATTGAAGCTTCTTTGATATATCAACAAAAAAATGATCTTTACCGGGAGTTGGCTTCTCCCAACTGTCCTACTTTCATGAACCAAGAGAATACAATGGTATTTCCAAAATAAATGGAAATCCAGCATGAGAGAATGAGCTAAAAATCATTAGCTATGTGCTGACCTTACAAGTAAGCTCTCCTTGGAATCCACCTGCAACCAGGAAATTCTCCTTGACTGAAAGAGTGCTAATCTGAGTTTGTGTAAAACCCTCTAACAAACTTCCAGCATGTTTCTGCACGACCAGCCATACAAAAGCCAATTACAGAAGGCGTAGAGAATTAAAAGATAACAATCGCATTTAACCTCAACTCCTACTTCCAACCTTTACTAATGGGATCAAGAACTGCACATGGCCAAAGCCATCAGCGGATAATAAATAGAGGGGTAAAAGCAATAAGAACAAGTGCATTGGAAAACAGATACTAAACATGTAGTAGCTACATCATAGAAACGGTACAAATGTTCAACAACAATAAAACAAGATCTTAAAGGGACTCTTTACTTGTCTCCTTTGAAACTGAAAAGTGTTATCTTCAATGGACTTAACAAGTACATCAATCATTTTATACCTGAAATTTCATGATATAAACTTAATGTACAAGGTAATCTCACAATTCATTTACCACCACCTGACCAGATTTGTGCAGAAAGATAAGAGAAACATCAGGAGCACTGCCTGTGCTAGTCTCCAACTCTCTTCTAGTCTCTTTGATTTGCTAAAATATAATGAAACAATAAGAATAAGTGTGATATCTACCTCTGTAGGAGCTACATGCCCAGAAAAATTGAGGATCTCAGATAAGTTTCCAGATAAAGATGACCAGTGCATGACAGAATAGTTGGACATCAAATAGACATCATGTTTTGAAGTTGCCCAGACCAAGTTCCTTAGCTGCAAGACAAAAGTAAATAATAAAGTTTCTTCCTCAAAAGCACTTGGGAAGAAGGTATAAACACAGAATCCAACAACAGCAACTAAATTAGGATGTCACCTCAGAATCCCATTTATTTTATCATGGGCAGTCTGTCCAATTGCCAGACAGAGACAAAACTAAAATAAAATCTAACAGATAGACAGACCATTTGACACAAAAAGTTGTCCATATATCATTTAAGAACGATTGTGAATTACCATTTACCAAAAATAAATTGAAATTAAAACCTGCCTCAGAACTAACAGACAACTAGAGAATGAGACTGCAAACCAATAGTATGACTCTGTATGTGAGTGGTCCAGAAAAGTGTTAAGGACAGAAATGCATAGACGTGTGAAATGCAAAACTTGATACTAAGGCATCTTAAAAAAATGATGAACCAACTAACCTTTAGAAAATACCAAATAGAGAATCAACTTATCTTCATTATAATTAGGATAGAAGAGGGAGAACTGAGTATTGTCAGTTGCAATACCTGGAAGTGCAAGATAGTAGGTTTAACCAGTCTTGTATTATGAAAGAACTCATAGTAGTTTCCCCCTTTCTCTACTGCTTTGCATTCCTATAAATACAAATACAATTACTACAACACTTGTGTAAGAACTTCCAATGTCGATAAGGCCGTGACAGCCTCCTACTCAACCTTTGAGCCCCATAAAGGTTCAAATAGAAAACGTCAATAATTCCATGAAAATTCATACCTTATCAACAGCTGCTCCGGATGAAGGAATATTTTCATAATTTTTATACTGTTCAAGCCTTGTCAATCGGTACTTCTCACGGGTAATGTTCAATCTCTCCCATGGAATACCTTGAATGTCCTGTCCCTTCCTCGCGAGGGCAGAGGAAGTATCTGTCACCTTGGTAAGCTGCAAGATATTTAGAAGATCTTAATGTAAAAGGGGGGCGCACATGAGATATAAACTAATTTGGGTTATAACAGATGGAGATTAAAGAAAACAAACCATGTCTAATTCGTCTTCACCGAGTTCTCCATCACCTCCATCATCAATTTCATCAGCCATTTCATGCCCACCCGCCATGTAATCAAATTCATCCATATCTTCTTGTTGGTAGGACATGCTAATGCACTCCTCACCAATCTATTTCTCTGCAATCAATCGCAGAAACCTTGCAGATGCAGAAGGCTGCAGAGAATGCATTGATTCACATTAAAACAGAATCGGAGCAATTTATGAAAGGCAAAAAAAAAAAAAGGAGGTCGAAAGGAAAACGCTAATAACCCACCACCCAGCCCGAATACAAAATATGATCAAAGAGCAGGAAAACACAACATTCCAATAAAAAAAAAAACCCCCAAAAGTACGAATAGCAGCTACAAAGGCATTTAGCCCCTGTTTCTGTTTGTCGTATCAAGGCTAGAAAAACCCCAAGATGCACATTCGAGCAAGACCCAGGTCCTGTTTCTCGTATCAAGTCTAATTACGAATAGCAGATACAAAAGAAAAAAACGAGACAAGGGTAGAAAAACAAACAGAGAACTGATCGTTCAATAAACAACCGAAAATAAAAAGAATCACACCGACACAGAGACGAAAATAGAACAGATGCTACGCAATCGAGGAAGAAAATGCATGTAAATTAGACAGAAAAGAAAGACAATGGGCAAAAAGAAAAAAAGCGGAAAAAGAAAAGGAATCTAAAAGGGAACCTTGAGAAGGAATTTTGCAGAAAGAAGAAAAGCAATAAAATTGAAAAAGAAATTGAGGGATGAAGAGAAGGAAAGGAGGAGATAAACACACGCTTTGCACTTCCTCTGGCTTCGTTGCGCCTCGTCTCTCTCTCTCTCTCTCTTTCTTTTTTTCACAAACTCCAGAGAACTGATAACGATGGTGGGGATTTTAAGCAAGTCGGCAAACCGACCTCTTTCTCTTTCTCTCAAATTTTATATTAAATGCACCTTATAAAAATATTATTTTAAAATGAGCAACATGATAATATAAGCTTTAAAAGATATACTTTCAAAAAAAGAAAAAAAAAATTGACAACATTTAGTCATAAAAATTCAAACTCACGACCTTTAAATCAGAAAGAGATTCTTTAATCAATTGAATTATTTTCAATTTATTTATCAAACGTTGTCAATCCAAAACTAATTTTTTTTTTAATCAAAGTTTTAAAATAATATATAGTTTCTATTATGAATTGGAACTTATCCATGATCTTGTAAAATATCTCCAAATCCCATTTTAACAAATAAAAAGTAGTTAAAAGAGAAAAATGAAGGCTGGACATAAATTATTTGAGCAGCCATACAACTTTAAATGTATGAGATAGAACTCAAAAATTCTATTTTTAATATGTATCCAATAGTAATTAGAAGGTATGGAGATGTTGGACAACGACCTACATTGAACTATTGATTGGAGGGCAACATACTACAGTGGTTACATCAAATAATTTATTTTTTAAAAAATTAGGCATTATTTAATGAATGCGATACATTAGTAGACATAGAAAAAAAAAATGTTCTACCTCTAAAAGGTCTGGTTGGGCACATAATCCATGTTAATTCGAGGTGTCGAACATGTAACCTATGGTAGCCTATAAATAGTCTATACATAGGTGTTTGAGATAATTTTAATAACTAACCATTGTAATATATATATATATATATAGTTTCTTTGTTAATTTCAAGCTTTTAAGTAAAAGTTTCTTTGTTAAAATTTTGCTCCCATCCCTTTTTTTTATGTTAGGCTTGAGGTTAATTTCTTTCTTTTTATACTTCTAGGTGCTCCCACACACCTTGGTTTAGTGATAAAAGATATAACAAGAAATATTATTTTGGAAGTTCACTTTTTTTTTCAAGAACAAGAATGACACATTATCTTCATAAATCTATAGATAAATCAAAGTTGATTCAATTATTGATTTCTGAAAAGTTAAAAATCAAATTTTTTTTGTCACATGGTTAATCATTTATTTTTATCAAAATGAGTATTCAATTAAGTAATTAGCTTTTGTTAACCTTTAAAAGAGTGAAATTGTACCTTGGGGTTGGCCTAGTTTACTTGATGAGCTCCCTTTCGCTTAGACAAATTTCGTCGATTTTCATTTCTTTTGAAATGTTGGCATAAATAATGTTGATTAAAATACCTTAGTCTATCAAAATCTTTTCCCGAAGAGAACCATTGTGTGATAAGCAACCCTCTAATACTCGTAAACCTAATCGATTCAGTTAAGGAGATAAGGGGATGACTTCCACTAATTTATTTGTAGCATGAGCATTCTAGCTCGACAAAAGAGAGTTCTCTAAATTGAAACTTACTACTATGTGTTAGTAAATCAACGTGTGTTTGATATGATTTTTAAACTATTTATTAATAGAAAAAAATGTTTTTTTTCCCTCAAATTAACAATGTTTGGTTAAAATTTCAAATAGTATTTTTAACTAATTAAAAATGCTAATTAAAATTTTTAATAATAAAAATGGTTTGAAAATGT
>JAOANK020000070.1:855494-867929 GCA_026257165.2 Telfairia occidentalis | reverse complement strand
GATACATTATTGGCATCAATCTTACCGATCGATGATATATCGAATATCAGTGATATATGGCCAATATTTCGATATATCGACGATATTTTGGTAAAAACGACTTTACCCCCACTATTCATTTCGATACCCGCCGATATCCAATATTTCGCCGATATTTTGGCGAAATTCGGCGATTTTTTACTCCTTGCTTTGCATTCATATAGATTATAGATATAGGCATATAGCCAACGATGAAAATATCCATGTAGATATGATATCGGGAACTCGGATATTTGAATATCATATTATGTGAAAAGTCATAAATATCATTAAAATTTATATATATATATATTATGATTTTTTTTCATTACTTTGCCCAATATATACATATTGTTAAATTGACTATAGTTTAATTTGTTAAAACATATCTTCCCGATTAAAAGTTTGTGATCGAATCCACACCCTCGCATATTGTTAAACTCAAAAAAAAAAAAAAAATCAAACAATAGTATATAATATTTAAAGCTAGAAAATAAATTTGAATTTGAATTTATAAATCAATAATTGATTTAAATTTTATTTTAGTTTCTAAATTTTTAAGTTGTTTCATTTTGGTTTCTAAGCTGTTAAAATGTTTGTTTCAATCTCTAAACTTTTATGTTTATTCCATTTTTGTTCATAAACTTTTAAAGAGTCTTTTTTGGCCCTTGAACTTTTAAAAAGTAAATTTTTAACAAATTAATGACATAACTTTAAATATATGTATAAGAATGATAATGTGTGCATGTATTTAAAACGCACCGGCTGAAGACAAACATTGAACAAATAAATATTAAATGATAAAATTATATAGCAATAACCAAAATAGTTACTTTTTTTAAAGTTTAGAGACTAGAACAGACATTTTAAATGTCCATGGATTGAAATGAAACCAGCTTTAAAATCATTATGGACATTTTGAAAGTTTAGGAACTAAAATGTAACAAATTTTAAAGTTTAGAAACCAGTATGAGATTTAAATCTAAAAATTTTAGTCAAACTCACATTCAATGGTTTAAGGGTGTAGCACTCTACTAGTCAAGCTAAACAAAATCACGTATGTAAGTTTACGAACCTTTTTACAACGTATTCAATGAAAATCAACCAAAACATCATCAGTATAGGGTAAAAAGGATTATGTCGCTTGTATCGGTATTAGTATCACGAAATTATCGATAAATTGCCGATATTTATTGTATCATTGGATATAGCTAGTGTGGATCCATTGAGATTTTACAAGAAAAATTGACACGTATTTAATTTAAACAATTTTTTTTTTGTTTAAATCTCTTATCTTATATTATTGGTTAAATCATACAAAATGCTATGAAACTGTAGTAGGGTAGATTTCAATTATGACCCTATTGTTTGATCAAAAGTTTCATTACTACCATCAACCTTTTAAATTATTTCAAAACAACCGTACTGTCAACTTTTTCATTAAAAAGGAAACAAAATATGATGTAGCAATAAGTTAAAAAAACAAAAAGTTTACATATACATAAGTGATTCTAATTATGTCATTACATTTTGGGGGTAAGTTTCAATTATACTCTTTAACATTTAAAATTGTTTTAAAAGTTTCATTTCAACTCCTTAACTTCTAAAATTATAACCACCCCTCTGTTAGTTTTCTCGTTAAATTGAAAATGAAAATTGATGGAGTTAAAAATATTGAAGAGTCTTATTCATATTCAAAAGGTTGTACTCAATTGGTGGGAAACCATTTTCGAGAATAAGATAAAATATTGTTCCTTTTCTCACAATAAAAAAAAATTCGGGAGGAAACCAAATTTAACAATTGATAAAATTTGGAACATCTCTTTCCCAATGAATGATCAATTGGTGAAATCAATTATCTAAGTCATTTTCCCTATAGATTTTCTATCAGCCCTTTTTGGTTGTTTTACATTAATTTATTCACTCGTTCTAATTTCATTCTCAAAATAAAAAGTAAACGATTGTATTTGTAATAGTCAAGTGATAATCAAGTAAGTTAGAAACTCAATCCAAAGAACAACGTTCATATTCACTTACCATTATATAAAAAACTTGACTTATACACTTGGCAATAAGCAATTTTATGCAACATAAAATTATGACAATATTTCAAAAACGTTATTGAATGTAGTATTACGTTGAAGTTGTGATTAAAAAAAAAGTTTCAAAAGTACTTACACTAAAATAGACGTTTTGGAACTACAAAGAACAAAACAAACGAAAATGGAAAGTAAAAGGGACCAAATTTCAAAATACTATCTCATATATACATTTGCAAGTCTGAGAAACTAAGCAAATTATTTATGTACATGACATGACATGCACAATTTTCTTTTACCTTATCTTTTGGGACATTCGAAGTGAGGTTTCTTTATAGTTCTAAGCCACAAGCCAAAATATTTATGATAACAAATAGTTTAGGCTCCGTTTACTTTCCTTCAATCGAAATGAAGATGAATCGGAATGAAATCAATTGGAATATAAATCTTATTTCTTTGATGTTGTTTACTAGGAGTTGTCTGGAATCGGAATCAGAAACTCATTCATGTTGTTTACTTTCATCTGGAATCGGAATTAGATAAATGATAATTACAAAAATAACATTTTATATTTCTAATTAATTAAAAAGCTATGACAATTATTAAGGGGAGAGGGCGGTAAAATGTATAAAACAATTAATAAACATGACGTGGGTCCCACGAAATAGGAAATGAGAATGAGATTGATTACCTTTTTGGAGATAATGAGATTGCCCATTTTTTGGGAGAGTGATTCCCAAATTTGAGGTTGGTCTCACGTTTGATTCTCATTCCTTACTTTTGGTAAACACTATCAAAAGGAATGAAATTTTTCATTCTCATTCCTGATTCCGATTGAAAGGAAGTAAACGGAGTCTTAGTTCAAATGCACAAATTTCCATGTAGTTTTGTTAATTAGAACGTCTTTTTTTTAGTTCAACAACATGTAGGGGTGGGGATTCGAACCCACGACCTTTTGATCGGAGAGATATGTTTTAACCAATTGAACTATACTCGGTTTGACAATTACGTCTTTCGAACATTTCAAAATCATTAGCCAAAGGTTTTTTTTTATATAGTCTAAGAAGAAGAGCAGGTGGGTGCCCTTTCTACATTACCAATTAATTTTATCAGATTTTCAGACACTGGGTGAACTTTTTTTTTTTTAAGTTCAACAATTGCAAGAGAGTTGAGCACTGGTATAGTAAATATTTTATTCACTGAGTTATACTCTGATTGACGAGTTAACTTTTTTTTAAACAATACTTGTGTTGGATTTTTGACAAAATATTAGAAGAATAAAAATCTCACATCTAAAAGGATGCCTGAAGTGATGGGTTCCAAACACTATATAACAAGCTCATGAGCTTTAGTTTTATTTATCTCTGTTAGAAACACTTTAAGTTTGGTGTACTAGCTCTAGTTAAATTCATTTCTTATATTCTCTTTGTTTGGGAGTGGAGAGAAGGGTGTGAGTAATAGAAAGCTTTGAGAGAGTATTTTTGTAATTGGAGTCTGAGAGAATTTCCATGTGATTGTAATAATTTTTCGCATAGTGGATATTTTTTCTAGTTGGTCATGGTTTTTCTCCAATTTTGAAGTTTTCTACGTAATTTTTTGTGTTCTATATTTCTTTTAAATTTTTATGTTATTTTTCTGCTTATTCTTGCATTAGAAGTGAGAGGTTTTTTTCAACAACTTGGCTACGAGTATATAGGTAGCTAAATTCTTTGTTCTTAAATATTGATGTAACCACTAGATACTATGATTGATACTATGATTAACAAGTTGATTTTCCTTATTGAATTCAATTGTTTCATTCATGTATTTATATGTGTTTAATGCTTTAATCTCTATTCATAAATTAATTGATTTTAAATTTGAATCTTACGTTTGGAGAAGTTGGTTTATATTAGAACTTAAACGCATAACTAAAGTATTTATATAATTATGTTTAGAGGAGAAAATTATAATTTATGCGTTTTTTACTTATGAAATAATCGTTTTCTCAACCTGGGATGTTTTGATTAATTGATTTGGATGATCAATTTGTGAAATCAATTATTTGAATAATTTTTCCTATAGATTTTCACCTTAGCCCTTTTTGCTTGTTATACATTAATTTATTCACTCATTCTAATTTCATTTTCAAAATAAAAGTAAACAATGGTATTTGTGATAATCAAGTAAGTTAGAAACACAATCCAGAAAACAACATGCATATTCACTTACCATTATATCAAAAACTCGACTCGTATCCTAGCAATAAGCAATTTTATACAACACAAAAATCATGACTATGTTTCAAAAACAAATTATTGAATGTAGTATTGTGTTGAAGTTGTGATAAAAGAAAAAAAGAAGATAAAAACGAACAATGATAGAAAAAAAAAATGTTTTGAAAGTACAAGAACCAAAATAGACGCTTTAAAACTACAAGGACCAAAACAAATAAAAATCGAAAATAGAGGGACTAAAATACTATCTAATATATTACATTTGCAAGTATGAGAAACTAAGAAAATAAAAACACTAATGTGTGGGAAAAAAAAAAAAAAAAACTGTTTTAGGGTGAAACATCGACACGAGCTACATGGGAAACTTTCTCCCACTCAAAGCCACCTTCCTGAAGTTGAAGCTGCAAACATTTATGAACTTCCAAACAATTCAATCTGGTGAGATTCAACATGGCTTCTTTAGAAGGCAAGTTTTTCAAATTTCTGCAGCTGTAAATATTCAAACTTTCCAAAGATGTACAATTTCTCAGCCATTCAGGCAAAGATTCAACACCACTGAAATGCACAATATACAATGATTTCAAAGCAGTTAGGTACTCAATTTGTCGAGGAAGTTTTGAGCTTCCCATGTCAACCAACTCAAGATTTTCAAGTGATGATTTGAAGTGTATGAGTGGACTCCAATCATAACCTTGCAGTGGCCCTTCAACACTCAATTTTTTCAACTTATGGATGTAGCTAAGCCCTTCAGGCAACTTTTGAAAGCTTGTTAAGCTCAATGAACACAAACTTTGCATATTTTGCAAATTTGGTGGGGATTTTAGATTAGGACACTTGCTTATGCACAATGTTTCAAGGGACCTGCAAAATTCCAACCAGTTTGGTAGTTTTGTCAAATTTTCACATTCAAGAATCCTTAAACATCGAAGCTTTTTAGGACCCTGTTGAAAGCTTGGAATATTCATTAACTTTGGGCAACAAGCAATGGCCAAGTTTTCAAGATGAGGAAAAATTGTACCATTTGACACAGTTTCTATTTCTTCCCAATGCTCTAAACTGTTCATTTGAGAAATATGAAATGTGTTGAGTTTAGGGAATAAAGTCCTCTCGTTGCGGTAATTCCCATAAAATTCATCGCCAATACCTTTTACAGTATGTAGGCAACGAATGTGAAGTACCTCAAGCTTGGATAAGTGTCCGAGCATTGGTAAAATTTCACATCTTTTGCAATCGTATAGATATATCTCAACTAACTTTTCAACGAAAATACCATTAGGAAGAAATTCACCTGCGAAGTTTTGAATTCTCAACGTTTGAAGATTTTTGTGTGGTTGAAGCCCATCCAACACATTCAAATCATTGTACTTGTGACAATGATCTTCTCTTTCATATCTCAAACTCCAATGAAAATATAGATCAGAAATATTTTCCTTCTCTGCCAAATTTGCAGCCATGGCTTCCTTTTTACTTTTGACTCGTTCAAGACAAAAAATGCCTAATTCACCTTTAAGGTTTTTCAAAGGTCCAAGCTCTTGTATCTTATATCCTTCATCACACCCAACTATGAAACTAGAAAGCGTTTGAAGTTGAATCAATCGGCTCAAATGTTGAGGCATTCGCTTTGTTTGATTCAAAAAATTAGGGAGAAATTCTAAATGCCTTAAATTGACCAAATTTCTCAATCTCTTAGGAAGGTCTGATGTATGACTTCCGAGCCTCAATGTCTGCAAATTATAGAGCAAAACGATAGATTTTGGGAGCTCTTTTATTAAAGAGTGTGAAATGTCAAGGTACCTTAAATGCTTCAATTTAGCAATTGAATCTGGTAATTTACGTATAAACCATGAATGAGCAATGAAAACGCGCAAGTTGACGAAGTCGGTGATCTTATAGTGAAACACATGACTATCTAAGGTTGACATGTGAAACTTTCTTATACCATTTTCACTACAATAAAGTGTCCTTATTCCATGACCGATTGAAATAACTTCTTCACTCCATGGTTTTCCATCCACTATGTGATCCAATTTCAATTCTTGAGCATTTGAAATAGCACATGCAACGTTATGTATCAGGTCATGCATCTTACAATATATGATTCTCCCTCTATTATCCTTAACGACATCTTGAAACAAGGAGCAAGACAACAAAATATTGAAGTACTTCTCTCCAATATCCTCCATCATTACATTGCTTCCATTAGCTCTTTGAATAAACCCTTGTGCTATCCACATTTGAACAAGTGCTTCTTTTATGAACATAAAGTCTTGTGGAAAATTTGAACAATAGGCAAAACATTGTTTTAACGAAGACGATGGCAGACGATCCACACTTAATTTTATTGTGGATAAAACATGATCTCCATCTTGTATTGGAGTTCTCATTAAATTTTCCAGAGTCAATTGCAATCCCTCGTGATTTTTGTCTAATTTTACCATTCCTCCCAACACTTTTACAACCAATGGTATGCCACCGAATTTTTTAACAAGCTCTTCTCGAACAACATCCATTTTTGGAATTATTGGCAATTCATTTCCAAATGCACATTTTTCAAATAAAGACCAACAATGTTCATTTGATAACTTTCTCAAATGATGTCTGTAATGTGTCTCCATGATTTTTGCAGCTTCATCACTCCTAGTGGTCACAACAACAACACTTCCAGATTTTCGAGTGATATTTAGCAAACAAGCTCTTAACTCATTCCACAGATTAGGATTCTCATTCCAAACATCATCAAGCACAAGAAAATACTTTTTGTCATTCAACAACTTTTGGAGCTCTTGAAGTATGGATTCCTTTCTATCTAACCCAACAAAATTAGCACCGAAGGTTTCCAAGATTGCCCTTAAAACATTCTTGATAATAAAAGGTTCAGACACACACACCCAGATAGCTCTATCAAAATTCTCCCTTATCACTTCATGATTGAAGATTTCCTTTGCCAAAGCTGTTTTTCCTAATCCACCCATACCAACAATGGGAAAAACAGACAAAGCTTCCTGACTACTAAAATCAATCAACTTATTCACTATCTCCAGTACTTCAATTTCCCTCCCAATGACTCCAATCTCATCAAGAAATGAATCTGTTTCTTGAATCTGGCTAAGATCAGGTTCACCTTTTTCTTTGGATGTTATAGCAACAAGTCCCACAACACTGGCCTTAGAATAATGCTTGTCTAACATTTTACCAATGGCCTTAATTTTATTGGCCATTTTGAGATGAAAAACAATAGGATTTTTGGAGGGTGAAACGAAGAAATTACGTACCATGACATGTTTTCTGGTTTCTACCTTGCGTCGAAGATCTTCGTAAGCGAGATCATCGAGTAAAACATCGGCTTCGAAAACAATAGCTTCAAGCTTCTCCACCCATAGCTTTAAGGCATGATGTCGTGCCTTAATTCTGTCAGCATCGTGTAGGATGGCTTCAAGCATGAGTAAAGAGTCCCTCAGATTTGAGAGCTCCTTCTTAAAACCCCATGCCAGCCCTATTTGCTCTGCCGCCAGCTTCACCGTCTTCTTCAACACTTCCTGTACAGCAAAAGTCCACAGGAATTCCGCCATATTTATCTTCTCAGATTCTCCAAGTTTGCAGTCGTCAAGTGGAAGAAATAAGGTCCCAATTCCAGGGCCTCTTTTTAAACCATTAATCATAGTGAAACTACAATTTTTAGTTTCTTTTTCCTACATCCAACGATAAAAAAGTGCTCGCCACATTATACCATAGCCTGTTTGGATACTTTCTCCAATTCCTGGGGATTTGTATCCACACAAAGATGGTGCATGCACAAAAAATCTTATCTGACGCCCTTAATTATCCATGTCCTACCTGCACTAACAATACTAAATGTGGACGTCAATGGCAGATTGAGGAAAAAATTGAAGTTTGAAAAGTTTGATAACTCGTTTGGTTTTCTATCTTTAAAAATCATACTTACCTTTTAATTTAAGCACTTTTTCTTAACTTGCATGGTTGGCCTATATTCAAAGGTGACATCCACCTCGGAGCTTTATAAGGACTAAATTGAGACCAAATTGAAACTAATCTCAAATCATGTAAAAGCATCAAAATCAGTAATTTAACCACAAATAAATTATTTCATTTAATACTTATAAAGACTTCAACATATGCAAGAAAATTCCACCGGCCACTTGTGTGTCTGATCTGAAGCCTAATAAAATTGAAATTGAATGAGACGTGGAAAGGCAGCCACTTGAATGCTTTTCTTCATAGAAGACCCCACACCAGCTCCCAAGTCAACTGTCAAAGTCATCCCTGTGAAAAATACACGTTCAATGATTGATCTCCTGTTGGAAAAAATTGTGTAGATCAGTTTGGATCTTCTTCCTTGTATCAGTTGCAGTTCTTTTGAAAAAGGTGATTAGAGCAAAGAGATGGCTGAATGCCTATGGACTTTTGCTGTGGAAGAACTATTGAAGAAGGTAGTGAAAGTTGCAGCAGAGCAAATTGGTGCGGCATGGGGCTTGGAGAACGAGCTGTCCAAGCTCAGAAAGTGGTTACTCAAGGCTGAAGCTATTTTAGGTGATATCAACAGAAAGAAATTATACCATGAATCTGTGCGGCTGTGGGTGGAGGAACTTCAACATGTTGTTTACGAAGCCGACGATCTGTTGGACGAGATTGTTTATGAAGATCTTAGACAAAAAGTGGAAAAAGAAAAAGTAAAGAAGGTGCACAATTTAGGACTGGTTGTTGTTGGTGAGGAATCCACAGAAACAGATAAGAAAAATATTCTTGAGCAGATTCGAGAGACGACCTCGCATCTTAATTTTGAAGTTATAGGAAGGGAAATTGAAGTTTCAAACATAGTGAATCTGGTGATTAACTCCAGCAATGAACATCAAATGTCCATCATACCCGTTGTGGGTATGGGTGGACTTGGGAAAACAACTTTAGCAAAGATGGTCTTCAATCATGAGTTGGTGAAAGAACATTTTGATAAAACTATATGGGTATGTGTGTCTGAACCATTTGTTATTGTGAATATTTTGGAAGGGATCTTTCAGAGTCTAACAAATACTTTCAGTGGCTTGAACTATAAAGAGACCTTACTTCAAAGGCTCCAAAAGGAGATGCAAGGTAAAAATTATTTTCTTCTTCTTGATGATGTTTGGAATGAAGAAGCTAGCTTGTGGGGTGAGTTAAGGGATTGTTTAAAAGAGATTGTTGGAAAATCTGGAAATAGTATTATTGTGACCACAAGGAGTGTAGAAGTTGCAACTATCATGGAGACAATTCCGAGTCATCATCTAAGAAAATTATCTGATGATCAATGTTGGTCCTTGTTCAAAGAGAGTGCAAATGCAAATGGACTATTAATGAATCCGAAGTTGGAGACTATTAGACAAGTGTTGGTTAAAAAATTGGTGGAGTACCACTGGTTGCAAAAGTTTTAGGAGGGGCAGTAAAGTTTGAAGGAGACAATGAGAGATGGGCGACAAATGTCGAAAGCGTAGTAGGAAATATTCGGAAGGATGATAAAGATTTTGTTTTATCTATATTAAAATTAAGTGTGGATTGTCTACCAGTTCTCTCTTTAAAGCAATGCTTTGCATACTTTTCAAATTTTCCAAAAGATTGTGAATTTGCCAAAGAAAACTTAATTCAAATGTGGATAGCACAAGGATTTATTCAACCACAAAAAGGAGACGACAAAATGTTGGAGGAGAATATAGGAGAAGGTTACTTCAACTTCTTGTTGTCCCGTTCGTTATTCCTAGATGTCTCTAAAGATTTAGATGGGACAATTACTCACTTTAAGATGCATGATCTAATACATGATGTTGCTTGTGTTATTTCAAATCGTCAAAAGTTGGAGTTAGATCCTAATAATTGGAGAGGGAAAAGTGTAAGAAAGTTGCGCACATTAGTTACCAATAACAAGGTGATTCATAATCAGTTGACGGACTATCTTTGTTTGCGCGTTTTAGTAGTGAATTCATTGATTCCACACTTGTCGGATTCAATTGGCATGTTAAAGCATTTGAGGTACCTTGACATTATAGGTTCTACACTATTGAATCTTCCAGAATCTATAAATATGCTATATAATTTGCAAACACTAAAGCTTGGATCAAAAGTAGATCTTCCAAATAATTTGAGAAAATTGGTCAGGCTAAGGCATTTGCAATTCTTCTACATTTACACAAAACAAATGCCTTTACATATGAGCCAGTTGGTTCATCTTCAAACATTACCTGCATTTGTAGTAGGTTCTGAGAAGGGTTGTAAAATTACAGAACTTGGACCTTTAAGAAACCTAAAAGGGTCGTTGAAACTTTTAAATCTCGAGCAAGTGAAAAGTAAAGAGGAAGCTAAAGCGGCAAAGTTGATGGAAAAAAAGAATTTATGTGAGTTAGCCTTTGATTGGAGTGTTTCCGAAGAAGAACAAGAAGAAGATATCAACTGCAATGACTTTGAAGTGTTGGAAGGACTTCAACCACACAAGAATCTTCAATCATTGTCTGTTGTTCACTTTTCCGGACAAGTTTGGCCTAATGGTGTTTTTGTTGAAAATTTGGTTATAGTACTTCTACAAGAATGTAACAAATGTGAAATTCTGCCAATGCTAGGACAATTACCTAACCTAGAGGCACTTAACATTTCTTGTATGGGTAGTGTGAGAAGTATAGGAAGTGAGTTCTATGGAAATAACTCCAACCAAAGGGTTTCTTTTCCCAAGTTGAAAAACCTTTCATTTCGTCTCATGCAAAACCTACAGAAATGGGAAGACGTATCAAATGGCATTGCTTTTCCTTATCTTGAAAGCTTATCTATGGCCCTTTGTTCCAAATTATTGAGTGTTCCAAATCACTTTCAATCTCTTCGAACTCTAAGAGTGGTTGGATGTGAAGAACTGACAAGACTACCAAATGGACTAGAATGTTGCAATTCCATTGAGTCTCTGAAGATTTCTGATTGTCCCAATTTGACCCTAAGTATTCATAATATGCATAATTTGGAAGAAATGGAAGTTAGTGGATGCATGCAAAATTATGACTTTAGTCCCCTCATCATACACCAATCTTCAATCACGCATCTTTTCTTGATTGATAGCTTGAAAAATGCAAGCCATCTTCCTCAACAACTTGAGCATCTCACAAACTTGAAAGTTTTAACTATTAAAAGTTTTAATGGTATTGTTGCTCTACCAGAATGGTTGAAAAACCTTGCATCTTTAGAACCACTGGGCCTTTTTGATTGCAAGAATTTGAAGCAGTTGCCTTCAAAAGAAGTCATGCTACGCCTCAAGAAATTGAATCATCTCAATGTTCGTAGGTGTCCAATGCTACTACTTCGCCAAGGCGATCCAGAAGGGGCCAAACTTTCCCATCTTCCCATCAATCATGTTGATGTATGGTTTTAAAGCTTAAATCACACACTTTAAGTTGTAATAAATTCTTACAAGTTTAGTCCATGAACTTTCAAGTTTGTGTCAAATAGGTTCTTGAATGTTAAAAAGTGTAAAATAAGTCCACCAACTTTCAATTTTGTATCTAATAGAATCTAAACTTTTTTGTCCAAAATTTAAAAAGTCAATTATGTAAAATTGAAAGTTCAATGACCTATTGAATACAAATTTGAAAATTTAGAGAATTATTAGACACTTTTTAAAGTTTAGAAACCTATTAGACTGAAAAGTGAAAGTTTAGGAACCTCTCGGTCATTTTTTAAAGTTAAGGAATTAAAAGTTCAGGGACTAAATTTATGATTTAACCTTCACTTCATCACCTAGTTGGGGGCCCTTAAATCTACTGAAATTTCGGATCTTCTTTATGCAGGTATTTGAAACAATTCCCTTTCAGAGAAGTCATACCATGCCTTTACAAAATTAAATTCTACAATTTAGCGAAGGCAACTGGGAGGAGGCCAGTTTCCCATCTTCCAATAAACTGTGTTGAGGTACCATTTTCAACCTTTTATCGTTAAGTTTTGCATTTTGGACAAGTAAACTGATAAATTTGAGTTATAACTTTCCATTTAAAGACTGTGTATTATGCTTTAGTCTCATTAGGAATGGCCAATTTTCAACATTCTTTCTACAAAAATTACTTAATATATATGGAAGCTGTGAGTTTTCTTTGTTGTTTTGAATTTTGCATCAATTACGCCTTCTCTGTAGATTTGTTCATCTT